>JAODAL010048067.1:0-29334 GCA_025379985.1 Phyllomedusa bahiana | reverse complement strand
TGTTTATTCCTCTCTCTCTTCTCCTCTCCCCTTCCTCCACCTCTGTCTTTCCCTCTCTTATCTTTCTGCCTTCTGGAGGTCCCCCCTCCGAGTACCTTCAGAGCTGTCACCGGCACTTAGCTTGTGTCAGCAAGTATAAGTTCCAGCACATAAATCCAGAGGAGCTTGGCTCCACTGCTTGGCTGCACTGAGTGCGGGAGAAACCGAGTGCGAGTTAATAAACCGGAGGATGGGTGAGTGGTTACTTATATGTTGTAGCAAATTTTTTTCCTATTGCAGCTTTTGTTTGCTCTACTGACACTTTTTAAATGGCACTTTTTCCTCCTCGGTTTTAATCACCTGTGGAGTTCTGTAAAGACCTGTGGTGGAACTGCCAGGACCTTGTTTGGAGCACATAACTCCAAAAAGGTCCTGGCAGTACCCCCACAGGTCCATGCAGAACTGCACAGTCATGGGATTGGGGAGGGGTTAGCTTGTGTCAGCAGGTATAAATTCCAGCTCATCACTCCAGAGGAGCTTGGCTTCACTGAGTGCAGTAGAAACGGAGTGTGAGTAAATAAACCGGAGGATTGGTGAGTGGGTGAGTGGCTACATTTATGTTGTAACAAATTTGTTTTCTATTGCAGCTTGAGTTTGAACTACTGAAACATTTTAAAGGGCACTTTTTCCCATTCTTTTTTAAACACCTGTGGAGTTCTGCAAGAACCTGTGGTGGAGGTACTGCCAGGACCGTTTTGGAGTCATGTGCTCCAAAAAGGTACTGGCAGTACCATTAAAGGTCCTTGCAGAACTCCACAGTCATGTGACTGGGGGAGGGGTTAGCTTGTGTCCGCATGTATAAATTCCATTTCATCACTCCATCGGAGCTTGGCTACACTGCTTGGCTACAGTGAGTGCAGGAGAAATGGAGTGTGAGTTAATAAACCGGAGGATTGGTGAGTGGGTGAGTGGTTACTTATAGGTTGTAGCAAATTTGTTTTCTATTGCAGCTTGTGTTTGAACTATTGATACATTTTAAAGGTCACTTTTTCCCTCTCTGTTTTAATCACCTGTGGAGTTCGGCAAGGACCTGTGGTGGTACTGCCAGGAACTTTTTGGAGTCATGTGCTCCATAAAGGTCCGGGCAGTACCACCATATGAACTTGCGGAACTCCAGAGTCATGTGACTGGGGGAGGGGTTAGCTTGTGTCAGCAGCTATAAATTCCAGCTTATCACTCCAGAGGAGTTTGGCTCCACTGCTTGGTTACACTGAGTGCAGGAAAAACGCAGCGCGAGTTAATAAACCGGAGAATTGGTGATTGGTTGAGTGGGTACTTATATGTTGTAGCAAATTTGTTTTCTATAGAAATTTATTTTGCATTGTGTCTACTGACATTTTAATGGACACTTTTTCCCCATCTATATTAATTACCTGTGGAGTTCTGCATGGACCTGTGGTGGTACTGCCAGGACCTTTTTGGAGCACATTTCTTCTCCAAGTTAGCTTGTATCAGCAGGTATAAATTCCAGCACATCACTCCATAGGAGCTTGGCTACAGTGAGTGCAGGAGAAACAGAGTGTGAGTTAATAAACCGGAAGATTGGTGAGTGGCTGCTTATATATTGTAGCAAATTTGTTTTCTATTGCAGCTTGTGTTTGAACTACTGATACAATTTAAAGTGCACTTTTTCCCCCTCTGTTTTAATCATCGCCTGTGGAGTTCTGCAAGGACCTGTGGTGGAATGCCAGGATCTTTTTGAGTCATGTGCTATAAAAAGGTCCTGGCAGTACCACCACAGGTCCCTGCAGAACTCCACAGTCATGTGACTGGTGGAGGGGTTAGCTTGTGTTAGCAGCTCTAAATTCCAGCACATCACTCCAGAGGAGCTTGACTCCACTGCTTGGTTACACTGAATGCAGGAGACACGGAGTGTGAATTAATAAACCGGAGGATTTCAGCTACTAAAACAGGAGGGCAGTGAAGAGGCGCTAAGAAGATATAGGGAAGAAAATAAAGTGTGTAAAATAAAGATAAAGGCAGCAAAGCTGGAGACAGAAAGACGTATTGCCATAGAAAGTAAAACTAACCCCAAAATATTTTTTAACTATATAAATAGTAAAAAGATTAAAAAAGAAAATGTTGGCCCTTTAAAAAGTACAGAGGGAGAGACTATAGAGGGCAATGAGAAAAAAGCAAACCTATTAAACAATTTCTTCTCCACTGTATTTACCGAGGAGGATGAGCTTCCTGTTGATGAGCAAAGGGAGGAGGTAAATTCCAACTTAAATGTTTCTTGTCTAACCCAGGAAGAAGTGCAGCTCCGCCTTAGGAAGATTAAAATAGACAAATCCCCAGTTCCTGACGGTATACACCCGCGTGTCCTAAGGGAGTTAAGTAATGTGTTAGATAGGCCCCTATTTTTAATATTTATGGACTGTATAATAACGGGGTATGTCCCAAAGGATTGGCGCATAGCAAATGTGGTGCCAATATTCATAAAGGGGTCAAAAAGTGATCCTGGAACTATAGGCCGGTAAGCTTAACCTCTGTTGTGAGTAAAATGGGATAAAATGTTTGAAGGTTTTCTAAGTATCCTGGAGTATCTCACTGAAAATAAATGTATAATGCCGTTTCAGCATGGGTTTATGAAGGATCGGTCCTGTCAGACTAATCTCATAAGCTTCTATTAGGAGGTTAGTTCCAGACTGGATCGGGGTGAGGCACTGGATGTCATATATTTGGATTTTTCTATAGCATTTGATACTGTTCCACATAAAAGGTTGGTAAGTAAAATGAGAATGCTTGGACTGGGGGAAAATGTGTGCAAGTGGGTAAGCAACTGGCTCACTGATAGAAAACAAAGGGTGGTAATTAACGGTGCATACTCAGACTGGATCCCTGTTACTAGTGGGGTACCACAGGGCTCAGTATTGGGCCCTATCCTGTTTAATATTTTCATAAATGATCTTACACAGGGATTGCACAGTAGAATATCGATCTTTGCAGATGATACTAAGCTCTGTAAAGGAATCCACACAATGGAGGATAATGTGTTATTACAAAGGGATCTGGATAGGTTGGAGGCCTGGGCAGAGAAGTGGCAGTTGAGGGTTAACACTGATGAATGCAAGGTTATGCACATGGGGAGGAAAAATCCATTGCATGATTACATGTTAAATGGAAAAACACAGGGTAAAAGTGACATGGAGAAGGACTTGGGAATCCTAGTGGACAGTAAACTTAACTGTAGCAGCCAATGTCAGGCAGCAGCTGCCAAGGCTAATAGGATCATGGGGTGTATTAAAAGGGGCATAGATGCACATGATGGGAACATTATTCTCCCACTATACAAGTCACTGGTTAGACCACACATGGAATATTGTGTACAGTTTTGGGCACCAGTGCACAGGAAAGACATTGTAGAGCTTGAACAGGTACAAAGGCGGGCAACAAAAATAATTAAAGGCCTGGGTGGACTGCAATATCCAGAAAGATTAGCAAGGTTAGGGTTATTTAGTTTAGAGAAAAGACGGCTTCGGGGGGACATAATAAATATGTTTAAATATATTAAGGGCCAATATAGAGATCTCGCTAAAGATTTATTTATACCCAGGACTGTATCTAGAACAAGGGGGTATCCTCTACGTCTTGAGGAAAGAAAGTTTCTACATAAACATGGAAAGGGATTCGTTACTGTTAGAGCGGTGAGACTGTGGAACTCTCTGCCAGAGGAAATTGTCATGGTGAATTCACTAACAGAGTTCAAGAAGGGCTTGGATGCATTTCTGGAGAGTGATAACATAACAAGTTATAGTGACTAGGATTCCAAAGAAGGGGCTGGATACATTTCTAGATGTAATATAACAAGTTATAGTGACCAAGATTCTAGAGGGGGGTCGTTGATCCAGGAATTTATTCCGATTGCCAGATTGGAGTCAGGAAGGATTTTTTTCCCTAACATGAGGTCAATTGGCTTCTACATCATGGGGGTTTTTGCCTTCCTCTGGATCAACACTTTAACACTTTAGCAATACTTTAATAAATGGGCTGAACTGGATGGACGTATGTCTTTTTTCGGCCTGACAAACTATGTAACTATGTAATTGGTTGAGTGGCTACTTATATGTTGTAGCAAACTTGTAGCAAATTTGTTTTCTATAGAAATGTATTTTCTATTGTGTCTACTGACACATTTTAATGGACACTTTTACACTGAGTGCAGGAGAAACTGAGTGTGAATTAATAAACCGGAGGATTGGTGAGTGGATACTTATATGTTGTAGAAAATTTGTTTTCTATTGCTGCTTGTGTTTGAACTACTGACACATTTTAAAGGGCACTTTTTCCCCTTCTGTTGTAACCACCTATGGAGTTCTCCTTTGGTGGTACTGTCAGGACCATTTTGGAGTCATGTGCTCCATTAATGACCTGGCTGTACCACCACCGGTCCTTGCGTAACTCCCAGTCATGTGAATGGGGGAGTGGTTAGCTTATGTCAGCAGCTAAATATTCTAGAACATCACTCCAGAGGAGCTAGGCTACACTCCTTGGTTACAATGAGTGCAGGAGAAACGGAGTGTGAATTAGTAAACTGGAGGATGGGTGAGTGGCTACTTATATGTTTTAGCAAATTTGTTTTCTATTGCAGTTTGTTTTAACTACTGACACATTTTAAAGGGCACTTTTTACCCTTCTGTTGTAATCACCTGTGAAGTTCTCCTTTGTTGGTACTGCCAGGACCATTTTGGAGTCATGTGCTCCATAAAGGTCCTGGCAGTACCGCCACAGGTCATAGTTACATAGTTACATAATTTGTCAGGCCAAAAAAAGACATACATCCAGTTCAGCCCATTTTACTAAAGTGTTGATCCAGAGGAAGGCAAAAACCCTCATGAGGTAGAAGCCCATTTTCCTCATGTTTTGGAAAAAATTCCTTCCCGACTCTATTCTGGCAATCAGAATAAATCCCTGGATCAATGACCCCTCCCTAGTCACTATAACTTGTTATATTATTACGCTCCAGAAATGCATCCAAGCCCTTCTTGAACTCTGTTAGTGAATTCACCATGACAATTTCAGTCCACAGTCGTGACTGGGGGAGGGGTTAGCTTGTGTCAGCAGCTATAAATTCCAGCTCATCACTCCAGAGGAGCTTGGCTCCACTGCTTGGTTACACTGAGTGCAGGAGAAACGGAGTGTGAGTTAATAAACCAGAGGATTGGTGAGTGGGTGAGTGGCTACTTGTATGTTGTAGAACATTTGTTTTCTATTGCAGCTTGTGTTTGAACTACTGACACATTTTAAAGGGTACTTTTTCCCTTTCTGTTGTAATCAGCTGTGGAGTTCTTCAAGGACCTGTGTTGGTACTGCAGGCACCTTTTTGGATTCATGTGCTCCATAAAGGCCTTGGCAGTACCACCACATGTCATTGCAGAACTCCACTGTCATATGACTGCTGGAGGGTTTAGCTTGTGCCAGCAGCTATAAGTTCCAGCACATCACTCCAGATGAGCTTGGCTCCACTGCTTGGTTGAAATGAGTGCAGGAGAAACGGAGTGTGAGTTAATAAACTGGAGTATTGGAGAGTGGGTGAGTGGCTACTTATAGGTTTTAGCAAATGTGTTTTCTATTGCAGTTTGTGTTTGAACTATTGATACATTTTAAAGGGCACTTTTCTCCCTCTGTTTTAATCACCTGTGGAGTTCTGCAAAGACCTGTGGTGGTACTGCTAGCACCTTTTTGGAGTCATGTGCTCCAAAAAGGTCCTGGCAGTACCACCACAGGTCCTTGCATAACTTCACAGTCATGTGACTGGGGGAGGGGTTAGCTTGTGTCAGCAGGTATAAATTCCAACTCATCACTCCAGAGGAGCTTGGCTCCACTGCTTGGCTACACTGATTGCAGGGGAAACCGAGTGTGAGTTAATAAACCTGAGGATGGGTGAGTGGCTACTTATATGTTGTAGCAAATTTGTTTTCTATTTCAGCTTGAGTTTGAACTACTGACACTTTTTAAAGTCCACTTTTCCCCCCTCTGTTTTAATCCCTTGTCGAGTTCTGCAAGGACCTCTGGTGGTACTGCCAGTACCTATTTGGAGCATATGACTCCAAAAAGGTCCTGGCAGTACCACCACAGGTCCTTGCAGAACTCCACAGTCATGTGACTGGGGGAGGGGTTAGCATGTGTTAACAGGTATAAATTCCGGCTCATCAGACCAGATGAGCTTAACTCCACTACTTGGCTACACTGAGTGCAGGAGAAATGGAGTGTGAGTTCATAAACCAGAGGATTGGTGATTGGGTGAGTGGCTACTTATAAGTTGTAGCGAATTTGTTCTCTATTGCAGCCTGTGTTTCAACTACTGATACAATTTAAAGGGAATTTTTTCTCCTTCTGTTGTAATTACCTGTGGAGTTATGCAAAGACCTGTGGTGGTACTGCCAGGACCTTTTTGGAGCACATTTCTTCTCCAAGTTAGCTTGTGTCAGCAGGTATAAATTCCATCACATCACTCAAAAGGAGCTTGGCTCCACTGCTTGGTTATTCTGTGTGCAGGAGACACGGAGTGTGAGTTAATAAACCGGAGGATTGGTGAGTGGGTGAGTGGCTACTTATATGTTGTAGCAATTTTGTTGTAGCAAATTTGTTTTCTATAGAATATAGTGAGAGTTAATAATCCGGAGGATTGGTGTTCGGTGAGTGGCTACATATAGGTTGTAGGAAATTTGTTTTCTATTGCAGCTTGTGTTTGAACTACTGACACATTTTAAAGGGCACTTTTTCCCCTTCTATTGTAATCACATGTGGAGTTATGCAAGGACCTGTGGTGGTACTGCCAGGATCTTTTTGGAGTCATGTGCTCCATAAAGGTCTTGGCAGTACCACCATAGGTCCTTTCAGAACTCCACAATCATGTGACTGGGGGAGAGGTTAGCTTGTGTCAGCAGGTATAAATTCCAGCACATCACTCCAGAGGAGCTTAGCTCCACTGCTTGGTTATATGGAGTGCAGGAGAAACAGAGTGTGAGTTAATAAACCGGAGGATTAGTGATTGGGTGAGTGGCTACTTATATGTTGTAGCAATTTTGTTGTAGCAAATTTGTTTTCTATAGAATATAGTGAGAGTTAATAATCCGGAGGATTGGTGTTTGGTGAGTGGCTACATATAGGTTGTAGGAAATTTGTTTTCTATTGCAGCTTGTGTTTGAACTACTGACACATTTTAAAGGGAACTTTCCCCTTCTATTGTAATCACCTGTGGTGTTCTGCCCTTGCTGGTCCTTACCTGTGGATGTACTGCCAGGACCTTTTTGGAGAACATTTCTTCTCCAAGTTAGCTTGTGTCAGCAGGTATAAATTCCTGCACATCACTCAAAAGGAGCTTGACTCCCCTGCTTGGATTATTCTGTGTGCTGGAGAAACGGAGTGTGAGTTAATAAACCGGAGGAGTGGTGAGTGGCTATATATAGGGTGTAGCAGATTTGTTTGCTATTGCAGCTTGTGGTTGAACTACTGACACATTTTAAAGGGCACTTTTTCTCTTCAGTTGTAATCACCTGTGGAGTTCTTGAAGGAACTGTTGTGGTACTGCCAGGACCTTTTTGGAGTCATGTGCTCCATAAAGGTCCTGGCAGTACACCACAGATCCTTACAGAACTCCACATACCTGTGACTGGGGGAGGGGTTAGCTTGTGTCAGCAGGTATAAATTCCAGCACATCACTCCAGAGGTGAACTTGACTCCACTGCTTGGCTACACTGTGTGTAGGAGAAACATAGTGTGAGTTAATAAACCGGAGGATTGGTGAGTGGCTACATATATGTTGTAGCACATTTGCTTTCTATTGCAGCTTGTGTTTGAGCTTCTGACACATTTTAAAGGGATCTCTTCCCCTTCTGTTTTAATCACCTGTGGTGTTCTGCAAGAACCTTTGGTTGTACTGCCGGGACCTATTTGGAGTACATGTCTGGTGGAGGGGTTAGCTTGTGACAGCAAGTATAAATTCCAGCACATCACTCCAGAGGAGCTTGGCTCCACTGCTTGGTTACACTGAGTGCAGGAAAAACGGAGTGTGAGTTAATAAGCCGGAAGATTGGTGAGTGGCTACTTATGTCAAGTTGATGATTTAATGGAAAACATTATAATCTGTTTTATTATTACATCCTTAACAAGCTCACCAGATATTGTGTTGAAACTACTCTTTATTACATCCATCCTTAACGAGTTCATCAGATATTTTCCACACTTTTTGCTGCAAGAGAACAAGGCCTTCAGAAATTCATTTCGGATGATATAGAAAGGGTACAATGATACTTGATATGTCTAGTTATACTGCGCAGATGTAAATCTTGCTGGTTTCAATTATAATCTGGCTTAGCAACAGCCAACTAGCCAATCATGTGATCCTTAACACATACCAAAGAAAAAGATATGAGGCTGTAACTTGCAGATAATAAAACAGATTTATGCACCAGACTGAGCTGTGTGGTGTGCATTTCTTAAGCTCTCAGCTGAGACCAGCTGTTTAACCCAGTTTTGACAGGGACATTTAATTGAATAGGAGTAGAACAAAAGATAATTCTACACCTAATATCCTCACCTGACATTTGGTGTTGAGACTCGTCAGAATACCCGATGAGCGAGAGACCCTATGGGGAGGCGATACCCTGCCATCGACTGGACGATCCTAGACTGTTCGAACTTGGAGCCTGATCAAATCCTCTCTCAAACGGTAAGTTCACTGGTTTCATAAATCTGTGACTTATCCGTGTCGGACGGTCTAGTGGGAGTCTCTGTAGGTGGTTTTGCTCGACCCTTTGAGGAGACCTGTAAGCGTCCAAGTTCTTGCCTCCAGGGTGTGATCTGATCTTGATTCCTAGCGTGCGTATCCATATACGTACACTGCTTGACGCCACCAATTGTGGTCTCTGGTTGTTGGCTTAAGTGCATGTGGTGACTGGATAGCATTGTACTTTTTCTTTCTGTATTCTTTATGTGGGTCGACAGAATTGATGTGATAGGATTTAGATAGAGGGGGTAGTCACTTGACATTAGTTAGGATAGTAAAGCCTGTGTGGTGTGGCAGTCCTGTCCTGCCAGTCCTGTGTGGACCAGAATTCCTGTCAATAGACATTAGAGTTAGGGTTGCTTGTGGACTAGCCTCAGCAAAACATCAGTTCTGAACTTAGGCAGATAACGGCTGCATTTTTCTAGTTGTAAATATTACATTGAGACTGGATTAGACATTACTTCTTATTTTAGTCAGTGTATTTTTGACAGAACGTTGGCTTCTGGCATAAGTTAAAAGAAGCACCCAGTCTCAAGTGCGGATGTGTGCTTACTTCTAAAAAAAACAGCACGAAATAGGGAAACCAGTCATTGCACACAGCACACTTTTTCCAGAGACATTATTTCATATGTGGATTATACACTCACCGGCCACTTTATTAGGTACACCTGTCCAACTGCTCGTTAACACTTAATTTCTAATCAGCCAATCACATGGCGGCAACTCAGTGCATTTAGGCATGTAGACATGGTCAAGACAATCTCCTGCAGTTCAAACCGAGCATCAGTATGGGGAAGAAAGGTGATTTGAGTGCCTTTGAACGTGGCATGGTTGTTGGTGCCAGAAGGGCTGGTCTGAGTATTTCAGAAACTGCTGATCTCCTGGATTTTCACGCACAACCATCTCTAGGGTTTACAGAGAATGGTCCGAAAAAGAAAAAACATCCAGTGAGCGGCAGTCCTGTGGGCGGAAATGCCTTGTTGATGCCAGAGGTCAAAGGAGAATGGGCAGACTGGTTCGAGCTGATAGAAAGGCAACAGTGACTCAAATAGCCACCCGTTACAACCAAGGTAGGCAGAAGAGCATCTCTGAACGCACAGTACGGCGAACTTTGAGGCAGATGGGCTTTCAGCAGCAGAAGACCACACCAGGTGCCACTCCTTTCAGCTAAGAACATGGAAACTGAGGCTCCAATTTGCCCAAGCTCATCGAAATTGGACAGTAGAAGATTGGAAAAACGTTGCCTGGTCTGATGAGTCTCGATTTCTGCTGCGACATTCGGATGGTAGGGTCAGAATTTGGCGTCAACAACATGAAAGCATGGATCCATCCTGCCTTGTATCAACGGTTCAGGCTGGTGGTGGTGGTGTCATGGTGTGGGGAATATTTTCTTGGCACTCTTTGGGCCCCTTGGTACCAATTGAGCATCGTTGCAACGCCACAGCCTACCTGAGTATTGTTGCTGACAATGTCCATCCCTTTATGACCACAATGTACCCAACATCTGATGGCTACTTTCAGCAGGATAATGCGCCATGTCATAAAGCTGGAATCATCTCAGACTGGTTTCTTGAACATGAGGAATGCTTCCAGCACCTTGTTGAATCTATGCCATGAAGAATTCAGGCAGTTCTGAAGGCAAAAGGGGGTCCAACCCGTTACTAGCATGGTGTACCTAATAAAGTGGCCGGTGAGTGTATGATTGTCCAGTTTTCACACCCTTAACATAAACACTTCATTTACATTTACAAAAGAGTCTTCTGATTTGTTTTATGCACTGAAACTAATCATTTTGTTATCTCCTGCCCTAGACATACTGCACAGACACTGCAGAACATGTCACATCTATATTGACCCAATCCACTGCAAGTCAACCATGCCCAGTTGCTTATTACTCCGCCCGACTAGATACAGATGCAAAGGAGGCTCCATCTTGCAAGGGATATTACCGCATCACAGGCTATGCTTGACAAGAATGCAGATATTGGCTTAAACAGTCTCAATAGTGCTTTAGGGCTTATATTAAACTTTCTTTAATGGAATAAACAGGTATGCGGGGCAGTCTGTATAAACGGTTTCTCCTTCCCGTAATAGTCACTTTTTAAATCTTAGAACACAGACTGAAAATTATAAAAACATCCAATTATTTATTTGGAGACATATCTCAAGTATAAAAAGGGTAAATACCATACTTGTAGTCCAATGTCAAATCCACAGCATGTATGCAAGCTTGCAAGCTTTGTAGCAAAAGTAGTAACAAGTTAGTCCACGTATGCACATGTAACCAGCGAAGGCAGTTCAGCAGATGGGTCATCACATAACAGCAGGAAGCGATGTTTCGGAGGGCGGATCCTCCTTTCTCAAGCATGTTTGACATCATAAAGACCTTCCTTATATACAAACAAGTTAACCTTTAAAGTAATTTAAAAACAGAAGTATCTAACAATTAAAAAACATTAAAAACAAGGATTACAAGAACACATTTAAATTTAGATTTTCATTTAATCCTTTAGGATTTAAAGTATCCATTTTAAATATCCAGAGAGCTTCTCTACGTAACAAGATTTTTTCAATTGAAACACCTTCTGTCTGTCGCACTTGTTCCAAAATACACTATTTGAGTTCTGAAACCCTGTGACCTTTTTCCTGCTACTGTGCTTTCACCATATTTTTTTGTTTCAACTTCATTCTCTTTTTAATTTTTATTTTGGAACGTGCGGATCGCAGAACGGTGTTCATTCACTCTTATTTTAACAGTACGGGTGGTCTGTCTGACATATCCCATGCCACGCGGGCATTTAAGAAAATATACAACATTTTTACTGTTGCATGTATGAAATCCTCTTATAACCAACTTATAACCCTTGGTGGTATGAGTAATATACAGACCTCGTATTATGGCATGACAATTTTGACAATTCAGGCAGGGAAAGGTTCAGTTTCTTTGTACACTTAAAACTTTTTCATCATCTTTTTTGAAATTACATGTTTCTGATTTGGTTATCATATTACCTAACATCCTGCCTTTTCAAATTTTGGATTGCTAGTTAACAAAGGCCAATTTTTTTTATGATATTTTCAATACATTTGCTTTGTTCACCATACTTGCTAATAAATGAAAAACGTTCGACTTTGTTTTTGTTGCTAGGATTTAGAAGTTCATCCCTATCTTTTCCCAATATTTCCAACCCCATTTTTACCATACTTTGTTTATCATATCCTCTCTGTGTGAATTTTCTACTAACTTTTCCATTTGATATAAATAAGATGGTGTATCTGAGCAGATGCGTCTAGCTCTGATAAATTTACTTTTTGGGATACTTTGAAAAACATTAGGAGCATGACAGCTCTCTGTGTAAAATGTTATTGCACTCCATTGGTTTGGTATACATGGTAGTTTTTAATCTCCCTTCCGTCTTTTTTATTTCTACATCTAGGTAATTGATGACTGTTCCATGTATTGTCGCTGTAAACTGTATTAAAGGATGACAGGTATTCAACTTCTGTATAAAATCATTCAGTTGATCTTGAGTACTAGTCCATAATAACAGGATATCATCCACATACCGAAGCCAAAGCTTCACATGTGGATGAACTCCCTATTGAAAAATGTAATTTTTTTCAAAAAATGACATAAAAAGATTGGCGTATCCCGGAGAGCCACAGGAGACCCCATCGAGGTCCCCTGTAGCTGGAGATAAAGATATTGTCCAAATATAAAATAATTTTTTGTTAAAATAATTAACAAAGTCATCACCACAGGGCACCTCTTACCCTTCTCAGCTATAGGATTCCGGCAAGCCTGTGTCAACTGTTTTTGTTAATACCGCTGAGAATACCACCATCAGTCATTCTGGACCCGTATTGACACAAGTCCCCACTGAAGTGTGGTCCAAAGGTACTGATGATGTCGGCCTCCTCCCAGTTTCACCTGTACAGGTTTTCCTGAAAAAAGGAGCAACCCCTCCTCGACTACCTCAATACCCCTTAAAGCATGATCAAGAACAATCTCTGGAGTCACAGATCAAAGCCTTCTTGGATAATGGGGTGCTCATTCACTGTATCTCACCTTCAAATACACCCCTGTTCCCGGTTCGCAAGAAAGTTGTTCCAGGTGACTTTCCCAAATACCGTTTGGTTCAGGACTTAAGAACAGTCAACGCTGTCACTGTTTTTTGAGACCCCCGTGGTCCCCAACATTCATACTCTTCTCAGCCAAGTCCCTTCTTCAGCCGCCTGCTTCACAGTCTATGATCTCTGCAATGCGTTCTTCAGTGTCCCACTGCACAAGGACTGTCGATACCTTTTTGCCTTCACTTATCGTGGTACTCAGCTCACTTGGACTAGGACGCCTCAGGGGGCTCAGAACTCTCCAAACCAGTTCACACAGGCCCTGCAGGCCTTTCTCTAACCCTGGATTTTGGGACACCCTGAGGGCCAAATTCTGCAGTATGTGGATGAAATTCTTTTGTGTGCACCTGATTTCCTGATTTGTCAATCAAGCTCTTTGAGTCGTCTCCAATATTTGGCATCCATCAACTGCAAAGCTTCACAGTCCAAGCTCCAATGATGTTGTGAGAAAGTTGTATTCCTCGGGCATTGTATATCACAAGGGACTAAACACCTTACTGATGATCGCAAGAAAGCTGTGATGCTCATTTCTTCACCAACCGATCTAAAACAAGGATTTCTAGGCCTCATCACTTACTGTCGACAATGGATACCCAATGCTACCGGTCTTATGCAACCTTTATATACATCTTTCCAGGACATTCTTTCCACCCATATACTCTCACCTGAGGCAGAGGAATGTTTCAAACCCTGAAACATCTTATCCTACAAACTCCGGCTCTGGGAATCCCGGACTACTCACAACCTTTCAATCTCTTCCTCTCTGAACATCATGGCCACGCTTCTGGAGTTTTGGCCCAAAAACATAGAGAACGTATGAGACCTCTTGGATACTATTCTTACAAGATAGATCCTGTTGCACGGACTGCCCCTACTTGCCTAAGAGCTGTTATTGCTGCACAAGTCCTTCTTCAAAAGACTCTAGACATCTTATTAGGACACCCAGTCACTGTTTTTTCTCCTCATGATCTTCAAGGGATTCTGAAGCAGTCTCGGCAACCTCATCTCAGTAAACAGCGCCATCTCCGTCTACAATGCTCTTTACTGATGCCTGAGAATGTCACCTTGAAGAGATGTACAACTCTCAACCCAGCCACTCTGCTTCCTCTCTCAAGGGGGGAAGATGAAGATCACACTGCCACAGATGATCCTCTTCATGATTGCCTTGAGCAAATGGAGGCTGAAACCTCACATCTTCCTACTGTCTCTATATCCAAACTGGAAAACCCAGACTAGGTCTTCTTCACAGATGGATCTAGATATGCGGATGATCAAGGACGATTCCATACAGGATTTCCTGTGGTTACCTCGCAAGAAACCGTGAAGGCTGCATCTTTACCTTCGAGAATGTCAGCCCAAGAAGCTGAGCTCTGGGCTGTATCGGAAGCTTGTAAGCTCGCTGAAGGGAAGACTGTGAACATATATACCGACTCAGCCTATATGTATGGAGTAGCCCATGACTTTGGCCTGAAGTGGGCCCTGCAAGGTTTCCAGACAGCTAGTGGAATGCCCATCAAGAATCATGAAGCCGTTCAGACTCTGATGAATGCTCTTCAGTTGCCAGCCCAAGTAGCTGTTTTGAAAATTAAAGCTCATGGAAGAATGGAGACACAAGAAGCAAAAGGCATCTACACTGATAAATGTAAGGTTATGCACATGGGGAGGAAAAATCCATTACATGATTACATTTTAAATGGAAAAAGGCTGGGTAAAAGTGACATGGAAAAGGACTTGGGAATCCTGGTGGACAGTAAACTTAATTGTAGCAGCCAGTGTCAGGCAGCAGCTGCCAAGGCTAATAGGATCATGGGGTGTATTAAAAGGGGCATAGAGGCACATGATGAGAGCATTATTCTCCCATTATACAAGTCACTGGTTAGACCACACATGGAATATTGTGTACAGTTTTGGGCACCAGTGCACAGGAAAGACATTGTAGAGCTTGAACAGGTACAAAGGCGGGCAACAAAAATAATTAAAGGACTGAGTGGACTACAGTACCCAGAAAGATTAGCAAGATTAGGGTTATTTAGTTAAGAGAAAAGACGGCTTCGGGGGGACATAATAAATATGTTTAAATACATCAAAGGTCAATATAGAAATCTCTCCCAAGAATTATTTATACCCAGGGCTGTATCTAGAACAAGGGGGCATCCTCTACGTCTTGAGAAAAGAAAGTTTCTACATAAACATAGAAAGGGATTCTTTACTGTAAGAGCAGTGAGACTGTGGAGCTCTCTGCCAGAGGAAATTGTCATGGTGAATTCAATAACGGAGTTCAAAAAGGGTTTGGATGCATTTCTGGAGCGTAATAATATATCAAGTTATAGTGTCTAGGATTCAGGGGAGCAGTCGTTGATCCAGGGATTTTTCTGATTGCCAGATTGGAGTCGGGAAGGAATTTTTCCCTAAAATAAGGACAATTGGCTTCTACCTCAGTGGGGTTTTTGCCTTCCTCTGGATCAACACCTTAGCACAACCGGCTGAACTGGATGGACGTCTTGTCTTTTTTCGGCCTTACAAACTATGAAACCGGGCAGACCTG
This sequence comes from Phyllomedusa bahiana, assembly GCA_025379985.1. Classification (NCBI taxonomy): domain Eukaryota; kingdom Metazoa; phylum Chordata; class Amphibia; order Anura; family Hylidae; genus Phyllomedusa; species Phyllomedusa bahiana. The sequence goes on along the minus strand of JAODAL010048067.1, from coordinate 13,888 downwards.
GCTGCAAAAGCCGCAGCTCTCCTCCCCGAGATTCACGAGGAAGCCGGAGTGGCTGTATATGTGCTGAGAAGAGCAGAGAAAAATAAACAAGAAGAAGAAAAGAAGAGAGAAGAGGACGAAGAGACGAATCAAGGACAAGATGTACTGAATCCAGGTGTTAACCCGTTGAGACCATTTCAAACTCAAACCCAAAAGGAAAGGGAGAGTTGGGATGAAATTGGAGCATTAATACACCAAGATGGATTCTGGAGGAAAGACAATAAACTTTATTAACCAAGGGCATTATATCCAGCTGTAGTACAATGGGCTCATGGTACTACCCATAGAGGAACTAACCAGATGATTTCATCAATCTACAAGATATACCTAGCACCCAGAATCTCCAACACAGCAAGTAACTATGCTAGAAATTGTGAAATATTCAATACCTGTAACCCGGGAGGGCTGATGCCAACACTAAAGAAGCACTTGGCTAAACCGCTATACCCTTTCCAATGGATCCAAATTGATCACATTGAATTACCCAAGAGTGGAAAGTTTAAGTATGTTCTAGTGGTGGATATGTTCTCAGGATGGCCCGAAGCTTACCCAGTCACTAAAATGACGGCCAGAAACACCGTGAAGAAACTGTTGACTGAATTGGTGTGCAGATGCGGAATCCCTGAGGTTATTGAATCTGACCACGGACCTGCCTTCACTGCAGAGGTAACCAGAGACATTTGGAAACTAGTAGGAGCTGACCTCGACCTGCACACTCCCTACCATCCCGAATCCAGAGGGAAAGTGGAAAGAATGAACGCCACTCTGAAGAACAAAATTCTGAAAGCTGGCAAAGAAACATGTCTTCCCTCACCTGAGATCCTACCCATTGCACTCTATTCTGTCAGAAACCCCCCTAAACAGCCCACTGGTCTCACTCCTTATGAGATATTATTCTCAGGTCCGCCCATATTGGGGAGGTACCATCCACAGCAGTTGAGTGCAGGGAATGATAGCCTTGTAAAGTATATGTCTGTGTAATGAATTGAAAGTAACCCATGCCATAGTGTTTTCCTCCATTCCAGATCCAGACTCTGATCAAAGCACCCACGAGCTACAACCTGGTGACTTCATGTGGGTGAAGAAACATGTCAGAGATTCTCTGGACCCCAGATTTTAAGGACCATACCAAGTCCTCCTGGTGTCCCCAACTTCAGTGAAACTTGAAGGAAGACCCACGTGGGTGCACACTTCACATTGCAAGAAAGTGGCTGCAGCCAACAAGTCATCATGAATCACTTCTTTATCCTTTTTTATATCTGTGCTGTTTGGGTGTGTGGAGGAGCACAAGAGGTAGCAATTACCCAAGAGAAAGGGGTGACCACTTTTTGGTACAATTCCTCCAGTACTCGGGTAGCAACCTTTAAATTTGAGTTTTGTGATGTTGCCCAAAGGGATAGATCAAGCAGTACCTGTCCTTGCTTAACACCATCAGAAGAAACGTACATGCTTCACAATGTGGCTCACCTCCATTAGCTTGAGTATGATCAGCTGCTTCCTTTGCTTTAGTAGTCTCTGCACTCCGGCTTGCATGGATCCAAACGCCCACGACCTCAGGGCTCAAGCACATGAGAATGAAGAAAGCAAACTTGCTCCAAAGATCCAGCATAGGCTCAAAAAACGAGACTTACTTTATTGTAACATAAGGTACAGAGGGTAAAAACATTTCGCCTCTCGGCGTCACTAACGCGTTTCGGGCTTTTTGTTGTATAGCCCTTGTTCACAGCATGACGCTTAACCAACAAAGTGTTCCTTATATTCTCTATGAGCTACATACTGCTGATCTGGCTTTCCTCTACATCACTTCCCTTCGCAAGCAAGTTAATACTTTGTTGTCCTCATAAAATCCACTGAAAAGCAATCTGCTTGTATACATTTATCAAAAAACATATGTCAAAAAATGTAAAACAGAAAATATTTAAAACTTTTTGTATGCTAACTAGGATTTCATCTTTTGAATACCACTTAGACCTTAATATATATAATAGATCATTACGGAAATTTAGTCCGTAATGATCTATTACGGACCATCCGTTCCCAATCACCCCCTCTTTCAGGACTTTCCACTTTCTCTATTGCAAAATAGCGGAAAGTAGTAAGTGACCCCGCATGTTTTTCTAGAAAATGCCTTACTGCACCAGATTGATATGTCTGTTGTTTATTAATACCAGATATGTGCTCATGTATTCTGGTTTTTATTTTTCTTATACTGCTCCCCACATATGATAGACGACAATCTGTGCAGTAAATTATATATACCACGTGGTGGCTATCACAATTTATAAATTGTCTGATTTTGTATTTCTTATCCTCTTTTGAGCTTGTAAACGTAGTCATTTTACATGTATATTGGCATACGCTATACCTCCTGCCTCCACAGGGATAAAAACCTTCCTGTGACAACCATGTTTTAGATCTTTGTGTACTATTGAACATACTCTTAGATATTTCATTTCCTATTGTCACATTTCTTTTAGATATGCATCTTGCGCCCTGATCTATTATTTTAGTTAATGTTGCATCTTGCCTCAATATGTTTATTTTTCTACAAAAAATCCTTTTTATTTGATGATATTCTGAGCTATAGGGTGTTGAGAAAGTGGTTTTGTTTTGTTGTTGCGGAATATGTTTTGACTTAGGGATCAATAGTTGTTCTTGTGTTTTTGTTTTAACTTTCTCCTCTGCCTGTTTAATTTGTTTTTCTGTATAACCTCTTTTATTATTTTTGCTTCATTTTCATAATCCTTGATCTCTGAACAGGATCTTTTAGCCCTTATAAATTCTCCAAGAGGTATTCCATTGGTAGTCTGTATTGAATGATCAATATTTGCCCTCAAAATCGTGTTGCCACTTATGGGCTTCCTATACAAACGTGTAATGATCTTTTGACCTGTTACATCTCCCTGTAATTCCAAATCCAGAAATGGATTTTTTTCTTTGTCCACATTAAACGTAAATCTTAGGTTACAGTCAATATGATTAACGTATGATATGAACTCTGGTATGGACGCCACATACACCCCCAAACAATCAGGCGGTTATCTATGTAGCGCCCATACCAGAGCAAACACGAACTAAACGGATTCTCCACATTAAATATGTATTGACTCTCCCACCAGGATACGAAGAGATTCGCTATTGTGGGAGAAGATGTAGCTCCCATTTGAGCTCCTGTGAGTTGGACATAAAAAGTTCCATCAAATGAAAAGTAATTGTTTTATAACAAAAAATCAATGCTATCTAATAAGAAGATTTGTAAACCTTCCTCGTATTTGCTATATTTTTCCAGATGGTATTGAATAGCAATTCTCACCAGGTAATGGGGAATATTCGAATAAAGACTTTCTATGTCCAAACTCAACCAATTGCATTGGGATGTACAACTTAATTGTTTCATGGATCTAAGTACTGAGGAGCTGTCTTTAAGGTATCCCGGTAATATCTGTACAACCAGTTGAAGGTACCTATCCACCCAAGTACTCAGACGGTCACTTACACTTCCATTTCCCGATATTATGGGCTGTAAATCTGGAGGAAAGTGTTTCTGTGGATTTTTGGAACCCCATAAAATATGGGGATCCTAGGGTTTTTAACTTCTAAGTAATTACGCTGTTTTTGATCTATTGCTCCCAGCTCCAAACCCTCTTCCATTAATTTTGTTAATTTTCTTTGTATATCATTGGTTGGGTTGCTTTTTAACTGACGATAAGTGTTTTTATCTTGTAAGATCTTCACTTGTTTTGCATATAGTGCAGCATCCATCACAGTGATACAACCCCCCTTATCTGCTTTTTTAATTATTAAATTGGTGTTTTTCTTTAATTCCTTTAAAGCCCTTTGTTCTTCCTTGGTGAGATTGTTTCCCTTCCATTTAGAAGATTTCTTTATATTTTCATTTTTCAAACTTGTTAAATCTCGTTCCATTGTAGATTGGAACGCCTCCATTGCATTCACTCTGGATTTTATTTTATAAAATGTGGGATTGCTAGTGACTTGTTTTACTTCACCTGCACTAATTTTATCCTGGTCTTCATCTAAATCCCTTAATACATTTAATGCTTGCTGTTCTTTAAATGTTAACTTGTTATATTCATTAATGAATTCAGATATGCTTTCACTTCTCTCCTCACCTACTTCTAGGGCTGTATCTGTGTAAAAATGTTTTTTTACTGTTAATGATCTTATAAATTGGTTAATATCTAACATAGTATTAAACAACTGAAAGCTATGTGTTGGGAAAAAATTCAAACCCTTTAGTAAGATTTGTATTTGTGCTGACGTCAAAATTGTGGGGGTAAAGCAGATTATGCTAGAGTCATTTGATTATACTACTGCTTTTTTACTGTCCTTTTGTGTCGTTTTTTGTGTGTGCTTTCTGCCTCCTCATTTTTTGATGATGTTGACACTCGTACACTATCATCCTGGCTGGTTCTTTGTTTGTGCATTCTATCAATACTAGAAGAGTCCGATTCAGATGTTGCTGTTTCCGTTAAGTCCACCTCTGAGAAGCTGACTTCTTTTTTAGTTTTAAACGATCTTCTATTATATTTCCTTCTTAAGATGGATCTTGGGCATCTACTGTCCTGTTGCCAGGTATAAATTTTGTTCTGATTATAGTCTTCCAAGTCACGTTGATATTTATTTTTCTTTATATCCATTATTATTTTTTCTATTTTCTCTATATTATTTTTAATTTTTGCTTGAGATTCATCATAAGTCTCCTGATCCATATAACTCAACAGTTTCTCTTTAGTTGTTTCAATTTGTGTTTCCATCTCTTCCAGTTTTGTAGTTTCAAATCCTACAATAAGCCGCATAAGTTTTAATGAACAGTCTTAGTGTTTGATTCCACTTTTGTAAGAATTCTTCTGTACATGTAAACATGGGCATCTTTCTGAGGCGCAGTCCTCGTGGTATAATATTCTTCTCCAAATATGTACTCAGAGAATTATGGTCCCACCATAACTTAATTTCTTGTTTTTGTAACTTTTCCATTTTATTAAGTAGGGTGAGATAATCCTCTTGCCCCATACTCATGATGGGAACTGTACCATGTGTCCTTGCTTACTTGGAGAAGGATGGTTTACCTTGCATGGAAGAGGATTCCATAACTAGTGTCCCCCCACTGAGAACAATAATTCACACGGAGGGCTACGAATTAGCCAACAAACCATAATGGCACTCACAAGGGGGATTGTGAGAGTGAGGTTTTCTTCAGGGATGACCATTCTTAGTTTCCCAGACCCTTGAACCTCTTTCAGGTCTTATCCCTCCTATCTCATGACAGGTCTTCGTGTTTAGAGCGTCAGCAGCTGTCGGGGTCAAGAATAGCTCGAGAACAGCCGACCAACACCCTAAGATAGGGACTAAATTAGTTAGCTTACAAGTCTAAGGGACAGTCACCCCTCTCCCCATCCTTATCTAGAGTCCAGGAACAGTCCAGATCGAAACTGAGTCTTCAGGGGGGAATTTGTCACAAACAGATTCTAATGTTTTAGGGGGGACTGTCAAGTGGATGATTTAATGTAAAACATTAAAATCTGTGCTATCATTACATCCTCATCAAGCTCATCATATATTGTGTTTAAACTGTTCTTTGTTATGTCATTATTGAATTTCTCACATATTTTCCACACTGCTTTGCTTGGAACAAGACGTGCTGCCGCTACCACAAGAGACCAAGGCCTCCAGGAGATTGGATGATACAGAAAAGAATGCTGGAATGTTTCTATCAGCTAATGCCTAGTTATACTGCATGGATGCAAATGAGGAGACCGTTATGAGGTTTCAATTATAACCTGCCTTAGCAACTGCCTTAGCAACAGCCACTTAGCCAATCATATTTCGATAAAATAATCATGTAATTCTTACTACGTACCAAAGTTATATCAAGTTGTAACTTCCTGTTAATAAACAATGTATGCACCAGACTTACTTGTGTTTGGTGTGAATCTCTTAAGCACAGCTGTTAACAGTTCTGTCACCCAATTTGGACAGGGACAACCAATTGGATAGGAGTGGAACAAAAGATAAATCTACACGCAATATCCTCACCTGACCTGACCTCTTATGTGACGTCGCTTATAAAGCGCCAAACTAATATATGTTCTTGAGTCTTTGTCTCCCTTCCAGATCCTGACTCACTCTATAGATGGTACCATACCCATAAGTTGCAGCCAGGAGATTGGATGGTCATTAAAAGAGTCGTGAGGGGGGGCCCTGGAACCAATATTTGACAGTCCCTACCCAGTACCTCTTACCACACACACCGTTGTAAAGCCGGAGGGGAGACCCGAGCCAGGGCCGAATGACAGATGATTCTCCAGTACCAGTCTGCCTGCCAGAGCCGGAGCCAGATGACTGATGATTCCAGCACCTGCCTGCCTGAGACACCTGATTCTCCAGTAACCGCCTGAGATGGATAACGGATAACTCCATTGCCTTCCTGAGACGGAGGACTAAGGATTCCGGTACCCGAGACTGAAAACTAAGGATTCAAAGACTCGAGGAGGATTCAAGCATATTATTACCAAGAAAGGAGGGACAAATAAAAACAGCCAGTGCATAACTAGGGACTGTCTGCCCAGGAAGCACCCTGGGACAACCCATTTTTCCCATTTCTTTAGGTATTTGGTTTGTGGCTGTGAACCATTTTAGTCCCTTGAAATAGAACTTTGCAATATAAAAAGACGATATTTACTTTTTTCGTCTTTCTTTTTCCTTTCCAAAGAAATGTGCTATAAAAGACAGTATTTATAATGCATTTCCATACTTAGAAATAGAAAGAACCACCAAAGACCTGCATGAAAGAGGATTCCATAATCAGTGTCCCCCCAATGAGAATAATAGTTCACACGGTGGGCTACGAATTAGCCAACAAACCATAAAGGCACTCACAAGGGGGGATTGTGAAAGTGAGGTGTGAGGTTTCTTCATGGGTGACAATTTTTAGTTTCCCAGACCCTAGAACCTCTTTCAGGTCTTATCCCTCCTATCTCATGACAGGTCTTCATGTTTAGAGAGTCAGCAGTCGAGAACAGCTGACCAACACCCTCAGGTAGAGACTAAATTAGTTAGTTTACAAGTTATAGGGACAGTCACCCCCCCTCCCCATCCTTAACTAGAGTCCAGGAACAGTCCAGATCGAAACTGAGTCTTTAGGGGGGATTTGTTAGGAACAGATTCTAATGTTTTAGGGGGTACTGTCAAGTTGATGATTTAATGGAAAACATTATAATCAGTTTTATTATTACATCCTTAACAAGCTCACCAGATATTGTTTAAACTACTCTTTATTATATCCATCCTTAACGAGTTCATCAGATATTTTCCACACTGTTGGTTGCAAGAGAACAAGGCCTTCAGAAATTCTTTTCGGATGATACAGAAAGGGTACAAGGACACTTGATAGGTCTAGTTATACTGCGCAGATGCAAATCCTGCTGGTTTCGATACAATCTGCCTTAGCAACAGCCTTAGCAACAGCCTTAGCAACAGCCAACTAGCCAATCATGTCATCCTTAACACATACCAAAGAAAGAGATATGAGGCTGTAACTTGTGGATAATAAAACAGATTTATGCACCAGACTGAGCTGTGTGGTGTGCATTTCTTAAGCTCTCAGCTGAGACCAGCTATTTACCCGATTTGGACAGGGATAACCAATTAAATAGGAGTAGAACAAAAGATAATTCTACACCTAATATCCTCACCTGACACTTTCATGTTGTAGCAAATTTGTTTTCTATTGCAGCTTGTGTTTGAACTACTGATACATTCTAAAGGACACTTTTTCCCATTCTGTTGTAATTAGTGTTGAGCGATTATTATCGACAAAGTTGAAATCGGCACGGTATTTACGTAGATCGGATTTTTTTTAGATCACGCGATAATTTAGGTTAAAATCTGTGCATAATCTATTAATATCGCACCATTTTCGGCGCTTCCTGTCATTTTGGCGGCCAGCAAATCAGCTTACAGAATAGAGCAGGGTGCGATGTGTGTGCGACGTCATGACTGGGATGTGTATGGTTGCGATTGGCTGGAAAAATCACATGACCTCGTTTTACATAGAACAGCCCTTCCTGTTCATGATCAGTGTCTGTCAGCGTCTCATAGCAGTAGGACATGCGCTCTGCCTCTGTCCAAACAGCTCAGCAAACAGCTCAGGGAAATAATTTTATTTTTTCACAGAGACAGCTCTACTTTTAGCTGTGATCCCTAGAAGTTAGTTAGATCAGAGATTTGCAGATTTTAGGTAGTTAGGCAGAGAATTTTAAAGGAGCATCTACCGCTGTAAAGTCATGGGAGGGAGCGGGGGGGGGGGGCCCCCGCGGGCGAACACAGACTAGCTAGATAAAGGATACTGGAAATTGTAAAGCCAAAACTTTGTTTAGACATTGCATTGCCTTATATTAGGATACAGATCTTTTCTAGTAACTGCAGGTCTATTTGTTAGGTGCAAAACTCCACTTTTTTTTCTCAGTATACAATTTCAGATAGGTGTTCTTTTTCAATTTTGCCCGGGTCCAGCTTTGTTGATATAGCCACCTTGCACTTAAATTTGAATACAGCAATTTTGTAGTCACCACAGGTTGATAGGTGCCAAAAATACCTTTTAATTTCCGTATACATTTCAGACAGGTGTTTTTTTCACTTTTGGTCAGTCAAGCTTTGTTGATAGATCTACTTTGCACTTAAATTTGAATACAGCAATTTTGTAGTCACCACAGGTGTACTGATAGGTGCCAAAAATACCTTTTAATTTCCGTATACATTTCAGACAGGTATTTTTTTTACTTTTGGTCAGTCAAGCTTTGTTGATAGATCTACTTTGCAGTTAAATTTGAATACAGCAATTTAGTAGTCACCACAGGTGAATTGATAGGTGCCAAAAAAAAAACCTTTTATTATCCCGTATACATTTCAGACAGGTGTTTTTTTCACTTTTGGTCAGTCAAGCTTTGTTGATAGATCTACTTTGCAGTTAAATTTGAATACAGCAATTTTGTAGTCACCACAGGTGTACTGATAGGTGCCAAAAAATTCCTTTTATTATCCGTATACATTTCAGACAGGTGTTTTTTTCACTTTTGGTCAGTCAAGCTTTGTTGATAGATCTGCTTTGCAGTTAAATTTGAATACAGCAATTTAGTAGTCACCACAGGTGAATTGATAGGTGCCAAAAAATACCTTTTATTATCCCGTATACATTTCAGACATTTTTTTTTTTTCACTTTTGGTCAGTCAAGCTTTGTTGATAGATCTACTTTGCAGTTAAATTTGAATACAGCAATTTTGTAGTCACCACAGGTGTACTGATAGGTGCCAAAAAATACCTTTTAATATCCGTATACATTTCAGACAGGTGTTTTTTTCACTTTTGGTCAGTCAAGCTTTGTTGATAGATCTACTTTGCAGTTAAATTTGAATCCAGCAACTTTGTAGTCACCACAGGTTTATAGGTGCCAAAAAATACCTTTTATTATCAGTATACATTTCAGATACGTGTTTTTTTCACTTTGGCGCAGGCCAGCTGTGTTGATAGACACCTTGCAGTTAAATTTTAATCCAGCAATTTTGTTTTGATTTGAGGGATTTGAGAATAGCTGTGATTTGCCGTCTTTTAATAAGAGACTTTCCAAAACTATTCCATTCCGTCTCAAATTTTTATATTTCTGAACATGGAGCGAAATTCAGGTGGTAAGGGAGCAAAGAGGGGGGTAGGACATGGAGGTAGAGGTACGAGAGAAGGTGCTCCTTCCAGTGCTGTCGACAACACGCATGCCAGCGGATCCTCAGTTGCAGGACCGTCAGGCCTGTCATCGCTGGGTCAGGGCCCTGTGAATCTCAGTAACGAACAGCGTCGCCAATCTGTTCTTCAGTGGTTAATGCAACCTGCATCCAGTAGTCTTAGCTCCTCGTCCTCCCAGTCACGGCCACAAATGTCGTCATCAGCATCATCAGCATCCGTCCAACATGAAGCAGCCCAAACATCAACTCGTGTACCCACCACTGTGGATAATCCATTTTCTGAAGACCTCTTTGATGACAAAATGCGGTTGGGGTCAGAAGGCATGTTAAAAGATCAAGAGGCCAAAGAGGATGATTTTCTCTGCTCTGACGCCCAGTTACTGATGCCATCAGAGGAGGAGAAGGAAGCCAGTCAATCGGCAAAAATCCCGGCGGGTCGGCAACGCCTTGCAGTTCCTCTTGCTTGTAGCCCGCAGCTCCTGGATGCAGAATGTCAGGACGATGAAGTCACCTGTGTTGATGATGATGATGATGACATTGCGGATCCAACGTGGTCTTTTCAGCAGAATTTGCTTGCGAGCGGTTCATCACTGGACGAGGAGGAAGACGATGGGGTAGTGTCAGTACGGGTCCCGCCTCAAAAAGGTTGAGGGCGGTCGCAGAAGTCCGCTGATATGATTCCGCCAGCCACGGTCAGCGGAAACCCAGCTCCTCGTTGATCGCCGTCAAAAAGGTCCAGGACCTCTCAAGCCTGAGCCTTCTTTGAGCAAGCCTCTGATTCACCCAGCGATGTCATATGCCGCCTTTGCCGTAAACGCATAAGTAGAGGCAAGAACCTTAGGTGTTTAACCAACTCATGCAGCGAATGCATGAGTTTAAATGGAGGCAACACTTGGCCAAAAAAGGCCAGACCAATGCCGGGCCTCCAACCACTGTCACACCCTCTGTCTCCGCCTCCTCCTCCTCCGCCACCACCAAGCGTTGCTCAGCTGCCCATGTCTCTCAGAGTCATGATCAGATATCAGCCTCCGCTTCAGCATCCACCGTCGCCCGAGTACCACCAGCACCACCAGAGACCCATCCTACCCCTTCTCCTTCCGCCAGTTTGACGACCTGCACGCCGTACAGCGGCCAGTCTAGCAGCCAGCCTTCTGTCTTCCAGGTTTTGGAGCAGAAGAAACACTTTAACCCAAACCATCCCAAAGCCAAAAGCCTGAATGTCGGCATTGCCAGGCTTTTGGCCTTGGAAATGTTGCCTTTCCGTCTGGTGGACACAGATGGGTTCCGCCACGTCATGGCCCTTGCCTGCCCCCAATACCAGATGCCGAGCAGGCATTTCTTTGCCAGAAAAGCCATCCCTGCCCTGGCCAGCCACGTGTCATCTAAAATTTCAAGCGCGTTGTCTGCATCTGTGTCCGGAAAAGTCCATCTCACCACCGACACATGGACTAGTAAGCACAGCCAAGGCCGCTATATCTCTGTGACAGCTCACTGGGTGAGCTGGGTGGATGTCTCTGGGGGTGACGGTGGCTCTCAGGCTCGGCGCACACTCTTCAAAACTGCAGGGATGGTGCAGGGCTCTTTCCCCCAAGGTCCTCTGGTGGCATCACGTGCCCAGAGAAACCAGGCTGTGTTGAAATTAATCTGTCTTGGAGACCGTCCACACACAGGTCAGGAGTTGTGGACGGCTCTCCGCAACGAGACCGAGCGCTGGGGTGGTGACAAGAACCTTGTGCCAGGCAAGGTGGGTGTGCGATAACGGGCGAAATCTGCTGGCCGCCCTTAAGATCGGGAGGCTGGAGCAATCCCTTGCCTGGCACATGTCATGAACCTTGTCGTCCAGAAATTTCTAAATGAGGCTACCCGGGTCTGGACTGCCTGCTGAGGAATGGCTCGAAGTCTAAGTTCGCACTTCCGCCGTTCGCACCCTGCTTCGTCCCGCCTGGCTGCGTTGCAGCATCAGCTCGGCCTCCCCGTCAACCGTCTCATTGTTGACGTGGCAACACGCTGAAATTCCACCCTCCACATGCTCCAGCGACTGTGGCAGCAGCGCAACGCCCTAACGCAGTACGCAGTGACAAATGGCCTGACACGCAGCGGGGCGGACCTCGGGGTGTTGAGCCACCGAGAGTGGAGGCAGGTGAAAGAGCTCTGCACCATCCTTGCCAGTTTTGAAGAAGCCACCAAAATAGTTAGTGCGGACGATGCCCTTGTCAGCATGAGCATTGTGGTGTTCTTAATTCTGGAACGATCGTTGGACACTCTGAAACAACAGGTCCCGCCAGCGAATGAGGAGGAGACGGACACAGATGCGGACACAGAGCCTTTCTCTCTGTCGAATCCACAAGGCCCGACAGTTTCTCAATTTTATCGGTCTTCATTAGCCAGTGGTTCGGGGTCCAGGGTTAGTGCAAGGCAGCGCATCATGTCTCCGGGTGCATCATCTGAGGCAAGTCAGGGCTGTGTTGAAGCTGTGCCGGAGGAAGCGGAGGAGGAGGAGGTATTCCTAGACACCGACGTTACCGACATCCCTGCCTTGGAAAGAGGTTGGCGCGAATTTGAGGCGGAGGAGGAAGATGAGGAAGATTAGTTTGCTAGTGCCCCTCGACCCAGAGGCTTGGGAAATCAAGGCTCCATCTCTCACATGAGTGCTTGGATGCTCCATTTCCTCGCATTAAGGCCATCAAAATGAACAACAGTTACTGGGTGGCCACCCTCCTGGATCCCCGGTACAAAACAAAACTCAGCACTTTCCTTCCACCCACCCAAATAGAGAGTAAAATGCAGGAAATGGAGACCTTGCTGATTGATCAACTGGAGACATCTGTTGCGTCTGCTTCACGTTCCTCAAATGTCACGGTGGAACAACATCAGCGACGTGACAGCAGTAGAGTGCCAAGTAGCCGTAGCGGCAGCAGCGGCAGCAGGCAAGGTGGCAGAAGCCTAATGGGTGACCTCTGGCAATCTTTATTTACCACCTCACCAACGCATGCAATGCAGGGCACACATCCAACACACAGAGACCAGCTTAAGATCATGGTGCACGACTATCTGCGTCTCAACACCGATGTTTTTGTATGTGTTCCGGACCCAATAGACTTCTGGGTATCCAAAATGGACGAATGGCCCGAGCTCGCTCGCCACGCCATAGAGGTGTTGTCCTGCCCAGCAGCCAGCGTCATATCTGAGCGGACCTTCAGCACAGCTGGAGGAGTCATTACAGACAAACGCATCCGGCTTTCCACAGATAATGTGGATCGTTTGACTTTCATCAAGATGAATCAGGCATGGATCTCTGATGATGTTGTGGCCCCAATTGCCGAGGTCACGTTTAGTTGCCGGTCTACTTCACATTCCTCTTCAAACAGAAATGGTCCTCTTGAAAACTTATTTTTAAAATGATCATTTCTTACTGCAATTTTTATTCTCTTTTCCCAACAGTTCATTTTGCTGGTTTTGCTGTGAGGAGACTGTAAAAGACAGCAAGGTTTCATGACAACACCGTATTCCATTTACTCACTTTATCTTTAGAAGTTTTCGCATTGTCAGTGGTTTTGAGGTCATGTTGCTGTGGGATACAGCTATAATTATGGTCCTTTGGAACAGAAATGTGGCTTCTAAGTGGCATTTCTCCATCACAATTTTTAATAGTGGCTGAGAAGTCATATTTATAATTTTTTGGGGTCATGTTGCTGTGAGATACAGCTATAATCATGGTCCTTTGGAACAGAAATGTGGCTTCTAAGTGGCATTTCTCCATCACAATTTTTAATAGTGGCTGAGAAGTCATATTTATAATTTTTTGGGGTCATGTTGCTGTAAGATACAGCTATAATCATGGTCCTTTGGAACAGAAATGTGGCTTCTAAGTGGCATTTCTTCATCACAATTTTTACGATTCAAAACGCTTTATTGAGGTAAGTCAGGCAAAATACAAACAAACAAGTAACGAAGAGACTTGCAAAGTCCCGAGTAAGAAAGAAATCATAAAGCAAATAAATTAACCATATCAACAACATATAGATAGGTTTAAGTGTATGAAATCAGTGAATCAAATGAGGGTGTAATACGAAAAGTAACAATCCGTGTACGTATG
>JAODAL010048066.1:0-29334 GCA_025379985.1 Phyllomedusa bahiana | reverse complement strand
GCCTTTGGCGGGAAGTGATGGGGCGCCTCTGGCTGGGAAGATGATGGGGCCCCTCTGGGGGGGGATGTATTGGGGCGCCTCGGGGGGGGATGAAAGGGAGGACCCTTGGCTGGAAGTTGATGGCAGTTAGGAGGCGCCTTCCGGCTGGGGACCGGGTGATGGGGGCGTCTCTGGTGGGACCGGTGGGGGGGCGCTCTCTTGGGGGGGGACCGGTGATGGGGGCGCCCTGGGGGGGATGTAATGGGGGGCCTTGGCGGGGGGATTTTTTAATGGGGGCCCCCTTTCTGGCGGAAGTTGAGGGGCGTTTTAGGAGGGCCTCTGGCTGGATTGAAGGGGGGCCCTCGGCTGGGACGTGGTGGGGGCGCCCCTCTGGCTGGCCTTGAGGGGGCCTCTGGTTTGGGACGGTGATGGGGGCCTCTCTGGGGGGAACGTGATGGGGGCGCTCTTGGCGGGGACATTAAAGGGGGGTCTTTGGGGAACAGGTGATGGGGCCTTCTGGCTGGGGCAGGGTATGGGGGGCTCCCCCGGTGGGGAGGTGATGGGGGCGCTCTCTGGTGGGACGAATATGGGGGGGGGAAAACAATAGTCCCCAAGGGCGTGGCCCCTATTCGGGACCAAAGCAAAGGGTTACCGTGGGATTACTAAAAAAACACTGGGTCGGCACCCCCCCCCCCCCCAAAAAATAAAAAGGCTTTCACTTTTCAGGCCCCCCGGGACCCCCAGACAGCTGCTGTGCCAACGGGGGAAAAGCCCGCCCTCATTCCCCTGTAATTCGGCTGCCTCTCCTCCGCTCGCCGGTAGCAAACTGTGCCTGCGTACGCCTCTCTCCAGCGCCCTGGGCGCAATACTGGCCTGCGCCCGTCCCGGGGATCAACCCTTCTCCTCAAATATCTCTGCTCCGCAAATTCGGGCGCCGACAAAGTAATGTAGGGCCCTGAAATAGCTTGGGGAAACATTTAAACAGTAGAAAATGGGGCTGCGCCTGATACGGGCTAAAAAAGACCCAGATATCGGCACAGCCCCTTCATAATGCCGTCCTTTGTAACCAGTTTGTCAGTTCCCTTGGGGTCTTTAACCATTTGGGGGACCCATTTCCCCCAAAGTTTTAAAACTTCCGGGCTGTTGTTTTGATATGTTAATTCAGTATTTGCCACTAGTCTTTTTTCCCTCATGATGAAATTCTATTTTTGAAAGGGGCACAAGTCCCCCCTTGCACCCAAAAAAAAAACCCCAAACATGTTTCCCTGCCACACCCGTTTTCCCCATTTGGGGGGGGTTGTTCTTAGGTTTCCCCAGTTTTCTCCCTTTTTTCCCCCAACGTAGAAAATGGTCATTTTTCCCAAAATTTTAAATTTTTAAAGTTTAGCGGGACCACAGGCCCATGTCCCCAAAATGTATGTTTTGTATTTTTTCTTTTAAAAATAATGGCTTTTCCCGGGGGAAAAGGGGCCTTTTCACCCCATGTTGATAAATTTACTTGTTTCTTTACCACTTCCGACAGACATCTTCAAAGGTTTTTTTTTTCTTGGGTTGATATGCACATGTCGGACCAACCCACGTTCATTTTGGGATACAAAAACCCTTTTCCTTCCTGAGGGGGTATAAAGGCGGGACTTTTCCATCTTTTTTTTATTTTAATAAATTTGTTTATTTTCTGGCATTTTGAAAAATCTAAAATAATTTTCAGAACCCTTTAATTAACCAAAAACAGGAAAGGTTTATTTGTTTTTTATGCCCAGATAGTAGAAAAAACATGGATATGGGCCCTTTTTATATATTAAATGTGAGTTCTGGTTAAAATACTTTTGTGCGTATATATTATGTACAGTGAAGGAAAAAATTATTTGTTCCCTTGTGATTGTGTAATTTTGGGCCCACTGAAAACCCGTCATGAAAGTTTATAATTTTAAGGTGGGTTTTAATTTTGACGTGAGAGATAGTATATAAAAATAAAATCAAAAAAATCACATTTTTAATAAATTATAAAAAAGGGTTTTGATTTTTTCTGAGGAAAAATTTTTATTTGATTTCCCCCATTAAACCATTAAAAGTTCTGGCTCCCACAAAACCATTATACTTTCCCAATTTTAAATGTCTTAAATTGTCACCTTTATAAAAGGGCTCCCTGTCCCAAAAGAAAAATCAGGGCGACTCTAACCTCTACAAAATGGGGAAGACCAAAGGCTTTCTAAGGATGTCAGGGCAAGGATCATTGACTGCACAAAGCGGAATGGGGGTACAAAACCATAAGGCTCTTTTTTACACTGCACAGAAAAACATCCGTTTTTTCAGCGTTTTTTCGTTTTCTAAAAACCTGAAAAAACTCTGAAAATAATCTCCCATAGACTCAATTAAAACCCTCCCGCGTCTACCTGAGCTTCTTTTTTGTCGTTTTTTTCATGTCGTATTTTGCAACATTTCTAAAAAACGCCGAGCGGGGAGAAAAATTTTCTACAGGGCCTATGAAAGTGCGGGGTTTTTTTTTGGGCGTTTTCCCGCATTTTTCAATGAAAACCCCCCAGAAGGGGCCAGTCCCACCAAGTGGGTGTAACAAAGGTTAACCTTACCAAATTTTTGCTAAAGTGTCTGTTTGTCCTTTTTTGTACCTTTGTAAAAAATATCATGCTTTGGGGGCCCCAACCAATTTTTTCGCATTTTATATTTTTTTCGTAAAAAATAAGTTGTTTTTTTTTGGATTTTGCTCGGAATCCATTTTTTTGCGGTTTTTTGGTGCCGGGGAAACCGGGTTTTTTTTAATGGGTTTTTGGGGCCAGAATCCGGGTTTTTTATTTTTTAGGATTTTGCCGCCCCAATCCGGGGGTTTTTTTTTTTTTAACGGATTTTGCCGCCAGATCCATTTCTTAAAATATTTTTGCCCTAAAAAAGTTATCCCACTTCTGACGCCAAAAATTAGTTTTTTTACGGATTTTGCCGCCCGAATCCGTTTTTTTTTTTTTTTTTTTTTTGGATGTTGGGGCTAAAAAACCTTTTCTTAACTTTTTCTTAGCGCCAAAATATGTTATTTGCTTCTGCCGCTAAAAAAATTTTTTTTTTTTGAAATTTTTGGGACTAAAATCTTTTTCTGAACATCTTTTGGCGATAAAAAAATTATTTGCTTCTGGCCTAAAAATACGTTTTTTTTTTTACGGATTTCGGGCCAAAGTCCGTTTTTTGATGATTTGGGGTAAAAACCGTATCTTTAAAAGATTTTTTGGGTAATAAAAGCGATCTAGCTTTTGCACAAAATACGTTTTTTATGGATTTCGGCGCCGTTTACCCTTTTTTAAAAGGTTTTTGGTGCAAAATCCTATCTTTACAGATTTTGGCACTAATAAAGTGATCTCGCTTCTGACACTAAAAATAGGGTTTTTTACGGAATTTGGCGCAATAATCCGTTTTTTTTTTATTTTGCCGCTAAAATCCTTTTCTTTACAGAGTTTGACGCCAATACAGTTATCTTGCTGTATGGAAAGATAATGTGGGTTTTTGTGGATTTTGGTGCAAGAATCTGATGCAAAATGTAATAAAGCAGTAGCACGCAGCAGCAGCACACAAAGGACAATGTGCTCACAATGGCTACAGTGATCTAAAGGAAGTGACTACTTAACATGTTAAACTCCACCTGTAGGGTGTAGTTGACATCCAATGGCTTAATTTGTGCATACATTAAAAAGCAGAGCAAAGACGCTCCAAAAAACACTTCAAAAAATGGCCGTTTTTTTTCAGCTGCTTTTGACAGGCAGTGGACAGAAAACTCAGTTTCATGAACGTTTTTAGTAATTAGTTTTCAGGTCGTTTTTTGTCCACTGCAGTGTAGACATAGCCTAAGTAAGAAGCTGGATGAAAAGAAGACAACTGTTGGTGCAATATTAAAAAAAATGGAAGAAATAGAAAATGACTGTCAATCGACATCGATCTGGGGCACCATGCAAAATCTCACCTTGTGGGGTATCCTTTATCATGAGGAAGGTGAGAGATCAGCCTAAAACTACACGTGGGGAACTTGTTAGTGATCTCAAGGCAGCTGGGACCACAGTCAACAAGAAAACCCTTGGTAACACATTACGTCTTAATGGTTTAAAATCCTGCAGTGCCCACAAGGTCACTCTGCTCAAGAAGGCACATGTGCAGGCCCGTCTGAAGTTTGCTAATGAACACCTGGATGATTCTGTGAGTGATTGGGAGAAGGTGCTGTGGTCAGATGAGACAAAAATTGAGCTCTTTGGCATTAACTCAACTCGGCGTGTTTGAAGGAAGAGAAATGCTGCCTATGACCCAAAAAACACCGTCCCCACTGTCAAGCATGGAGCTGGAAACATTATGTTTTGGGGGCGTGTCTCTGCTAAGGGAACAGGACTACTTCACAGCATCACTGGGAGAATGGATGGAGCCATGTGAGTGACAACCTCCTTCTCTCCGCCAGGACACTAAAAATGGGTTGTGGCTGGGTCTTCCAGCAAGACAATGACCCAAAAACATATAGCCAAGACAACAAAGGAGTGGCTCAAAGAGAAGCACATTTAAGTTCATGGAGTGGCCTAGCCAGTCTCCAGACCTCAATCCCATAGAAAACTTATGGAGGGAACGGAAGCTCTGAGTTGCCAAGCGACAGCCTCAAAGTCTTAATGATCTGCAAAGAGGAGTGGACCAAAATGCTAAACCTGCTGTCATGTGCGCAAACCTCATCATCAACTGCAAAAAAAAAGTCTAACTGCTGTGCTTGCCGACAAGGGTTTTGCCACCAAGTATTTATTGTGTTTGCCAGAGGGATCCAATACTTATTTCTCTCAGCAAAATGCAAATACATTTATATAATTTATACAATGTGATCTTCTGGATTTTATTTTGGATATTCTATCTCTGTGTTAAAATTAACCTACTGTTTATAGATTACAGACTGTTCATGTCTTTGTCGATGGGCCAAACTTACAAAAGCAGCAAGGGATCAAATAACTCTTTCCTTCACTGTGTGTGTGTGTATGTATGTATGTATTGTGTGTGTGTGTGTGTGTGTGTGTGTGTGTGTGTGTGTGTGTGTGTATGTATGTATATATATATATATATATATATATATATATATATATAATATAATATATATATAATATATATATATACGCATGTGTAAATAATATATAAAAATATACTTAATATGATCAGAGTATATTAAACAAAACCGACAAAAAAAAACCACGTCAAATCTTTGTCTGAAAACTTCTGCTGTGAGGCGCTTTTCAGAAGGTTTTTGACGCTGATCTGGACGCTGAAATCTCGGCGTCCAAGTTGGCCACGTGAACCTAACGTATCTTCTTAGGGCGTGTTCACACTGCATCAGAGATTCCGTTCTATCTTATGTGATGCCTGCTGCACTAGTTTTCTTATGCCAGTGACGGACACTTCAGCAGAATGCAACTGACCCCCACTTAGATTACTGCAACTAGGTTTCCCCCAGAAATATTTTCTGTAAGGTTCGGCTCTCTACATTGTATCTGTCGGGGTTCTTTGATAACAAAGTACCTGGCGGTTATGGTATGTCCTCATGGCGTAATATCGGCGCATTTCGCCGCGTATTTGTGCTTTAGGACAGGCGAGTCGCACGCCGAAATGACGGTAACCCATAGTTCTCATAGAGAACTATGTATTATGTCTCCTCTTCCCGCTCATACAGTACGATCGTAGTGTACGAGTGGGGAGATAAGTGACATGTCAATTGCGGCGAATATGCGCCACGAGTAAATGACCTGTCACTTATCTCCCCTCGCGCCGGATTCGCCGAGCAGGGAGAGGAGATGTAATCCATAGTTCTCTATGAGAACTGTGGATTACCGTAAAGACTGGGACGTATTCCAGCTGTAATTCGTGGACTGAAATACGTCCCATTTTTAGCCGTGTGAACATAACCTTAGGACTGCTGAAATAGGAAAAATACAATTCTAAAAAAAATTCTTTTCAATAAATATTTCTTTGTAATGGAAGTGTCAATTTCATTTTTCATTGCATTTCTATTTAACAGATGTCGGAGAAATTCATTCCAGGTTGTTGGATCACCGACCGATCATTCAGGGTGAAACCCGGTACTTCATCAAGGAGTTCGAGGTTAGTTGCACAACTCTTATTTACCCAAGAACATTCATCGGGTGCTTTCTCTCAATTCTGTATTTGACATCTTTCCAGAGCTCTGATGTACATTTACATCTTGATGTGAGAGAGGGAGATGAGGCCGCCTCATATACAGTGGATGTCAGTTGTCAGCAGGCAGGATCGGAAATGACTCCAATCTTGGCATCCCCACTGTCCCCCATCTAAGCAGTGAGACGGGGGACCGTGCTCCCCTGGCTGAATATCTGTGCATGTTTTAGTAGGTGTGCCTTATAACCGGCAGCCACTGGAATGGGTGTTTTAAAGGCACATGCTAATTGGCTGGAATAATCAGTCAATCAGCATGTACCTATGTCATACTGAGTGCATGTTGATTTGTTGGAACATTTAGTCAAGCAGCATGCACAACCCCCACTATTGGGATTAGGGATGCACAAATATGCATATGTATCTTCAGGGGTGCACATGAATGGCTGGAATATCCATTCCATTGCTATGCACATTTTATCTCCAACAAGTGGAGGAGCAGGCTGCTCTGATCTGCAGCCAATCAATGTCACGTGCATACCATTAGCGCTGATTGAGGACTGGAGAGATCCACGGTATAAAAATGGTAAAAATTAATTATATATATCTATAAAACTACACTTTTAAATAGCTGATTTAGACCTATCATTCAAAACTTGTGACACCTTACTATGACAAGTGTCCTGATGCCGAAACCCCCATCAATCGCTCAAAACGAAGTGACAGAAGCGCTTAGCTGAGCACTCTTTCCCTGCTATCTGATGACATGCTCATAGAATTTCTATAAGCCCGTCTTCAGTTATTGAGAAAAGACCACATTCAAATCTTGTTTTGGCTCACTGGATTCAGATGTGACGAATGGCCAAAACTTGATATGAATGGGGCCTTACCTGAATGCTGTCTCATCTCACTGGATGAAGATGATCTTATTGAAATTCCATGAGCACGTCGTCAGCTAGCAGTTGTCAGCTAGACCAGGGGTCCCCAACTCCAGTCCTCTAGGTCCACCAACAGGTCATGGTTTCTGGCTTCCCTTAGCATTGCACAGGTGATTTCATTATTGTCGGTGTATTATGTGGGAGATCCTGAAAACATGACCTGTTGGCGGGCCATGAGGACTGGGGAACAATGAACTAGGTGTTTCTGGCTCTTGTTAAAGCGATCGATGAGGGTCTCAGGACACTCATCAGTCAAAACTTGTAGCACGTCCCTGTGGAGGTCTGATGGTGTGAAAGTACAGTTATCCTTAGGCCTCGTTCACACGGCTTATTCTGGGACGGATACCAGACGTACTGTGCGCCGTATTTGCGCTGCAATATGGCTGGAATCCGTCCCACTCATAGAGAACTATGGATTCCATCTCCTCTCCCCGCTCGGCGAATCCGCCGAGGGGGGAGAAAGTGACATGCACATTATTTACGCCGTGTACGCGCCGTGAATAATTAATGTCTATGGGGCCGGCGAGCTGCCAGCCCCCACTGCACGGCTGCCGGCGTAATTGTGGGGCGAAAACAATCGAGAAATCCGTCCCTGCAATTACGTCGGCAATAAGCCGTGTGAACATTGCCTTAAACAGAAAAATCCTTTTATGTAAAGATTACTGACCTTTAGGTTCTACTTCTCACTGTTAAAAGTAAAGACTTGCTTTATCGATTTTATATTTGCTTGTTTATTATTCTTCATTTATTTATTTTTTATCGGATCGACATTTTAAGGATTTGGAACCAGTTACCAGTTTTCCATAGACTAAGGGGGTGTTCACACGGTGTATAGCGGTGCGTACCTATGCGTGCCGCTGTACGCCTGATGTTTCAACAGAGCTCCGTCCCAGCTCCCACAGTACGCACTGGTGAATACATCAGTAAATCATAGCACTCAATGAGTGCTATGAAGTAAACATATTTGCAGGGCTTACTTCGGGCGCATTGCAGCACAATTACGCCTCTCAAATACGCTGTGTGAACACCCCTTATGGTTTCAACCAGGGCTGTGGAGTCGGTAAGCCAAAGCTCCGACTCCTCAATTTCCTTGACTCTCACTCCCTCATTCATGGCGCATGTTTGAGTGATAACTTTACTGTAGTAAAATGGTAACATCAGAATTTTTATCACCGTATGATACAATAATCAAGCTATATAGGTAGAACATACACTGAAAAGCAAAAGGGTAACAATGTGTTGAACTTCTGACTTTCAAGCTCCATATCTCACCATCAACTACAGATTTGTACATTAGGCTAACGTTATTTTATAGACTATCATCTTACCTATCTTATATATAAATTTGTGCTGCAAGTATTTGACATCTGCTTAGTTCTTCAGATTCTTTCCTGTAACTGTATTGTTACTGTTTTGCTCCTAAAAATCAAAATGTAAATTTTAATTATTTTGTTAGTATTTGGTAAATCCACCTTTGGCTTTCAGTACTACCTGAATCCTTTTCTGGGCCCGGACCCGATTCAAGCAGGTCTTAACCAAAATCTGATCCTAGGTCTCTTCTACACATTCCCAATGTTGGTGCATAATGGATTTGGGTACGAATACAGCTTCTTCTTCACCTCTACCCACAAGTGTTTTATTGGGTTGAGGTCTGGGGACTGTGGAGGTCAACACAGCAACTCTACCTCATTGTCATTGAACCATTCCTTCTCCAACCATGATGTATGCTTCAGGTCGTTGTCCTGCTGGAACACTATGTCGTCCTTTTCATACCCATAGTACTCGAGTGTAGAAGTAACTCATCTTGTAGGACCCCTCGCATATGGGTCAACTTTGGGATCCTAGTCAAGTATCCAACATCTTTGGCTGTGAAACAATCCTATATCATCAGGCTTCCTGCACTGAACCTGACAGTTTCCGCAATTTCTCCAATCATTTAGTCTCCTTTTCCCTTGAGTCTTCCAAACCCATTTCCCCCATCAGAGCCCGGTCTATTGACTTTCATCTCATCGCTCTAAATCACCTGTTTCCAACCTTCCATTTTTTCGTACTCCAGCCAATGCTTCTTATAACGAGATTGGAGTCGCGGCTTCCTTACCTTTTTTCAGGCCATCATTCCAGACCTGTGTAATGTGTGTTGCCCGCTGCTTGCATGGACGTCTGTGATCTCCCTCTTACGGAGCCTACGAGCCGCCTCCACCTTCTTGTCTGTTGTGTCAGAACTGATCGACCTTGTGATGAGCGACTTGTTGATTCTGATGTTTCCCCTGGACGTCCACCTCTTGGCTTCTGAATGGACGGACTTCATTTCCTATTCTTCCAGCTGTCAGGGCCTCACATGATGTAGTTTGGCAATTTTTTTGAGAGACCACTATCAATGAGCTGGATGATGCTGTTTCTTTTCTTGGGAAATCTTCTTCATGGCTGCTCGAACCAGTGACCTTTCACTATGGAATCAGCCTAATAACACACTGAGCTATTAGGGAATGTGAGAACAGGTTGTCATTTGTAGTAACAAGAAGGAAAAGATTGTTCAACCACCAGGAGCAAAACAGTAACAATGCAGTTACATGACAAGAATCTGCAGAACTAAGCATATCAAACAAAAGATTGCCAGCTCACCACTCCTTAGCAATAGGGCTGCACGGCTGCTTTCTGGAAGCTTGAGTCAATAGTCGTGAAGAATAAAGAGATTTGCCAGAAACTCCAAGATCCATGAAAAACTGAAGGTCTTTATTAACAAATTTAAAACGTGAAAAATGGGCAGCAGAAATGCTGACGCGTTTCAGGTCATACTCGACCCTTAGTCATAGCATAACTGTACATAATACAAGCTAGTTTATATACCTGGATAAATACAAACATGGGTACTCACCTTTGGAGAGGCACGAGCGCGGGCGAGTACTCCAAAGTCACGCGCCATGAGCACAAAAAATCCACACCACTGACAGACCCGGGAAAGATGCGATAGCGTAGACGTCACGAATGACGTCACGCAGATGACCGTCAGAGCCACGCCAGAAGGCGGGCGGACCCAAAGAGCCCCAACGCAAGTCGGCAGAGGACACGCCTGTATCTGCCGTGCCACTCTTCATCGGCTACATTAATAACAACCCCTTCAATTTATCTTTTACTCATGTAGTACATGAACATCAAATTTCCTTTTTGGATCTGGTACTAATGGGGAGTCCAGGTTCCATTATTTCCACCAAGACTCACAGAAAAGAAGTAGCTGGCAACACTATTTTACATTATGGCAGCAATCATTCAAAACATACTAAATTGGCTATCCCTATTGGTGAGCTTATCAGGGCTAAACGAAATTGTTCTGACTCCACAGACTTCTCGAAGGAATCCCAACGAATCTGTTCACGGCTATCTGCCCGAGGTTATCCTAGATGGGTCCTGGATCAAGCTGTGACTAAAGTAGAACGTATGTCCCGTTCTAGACTGTTATCCTCATGCAATATAAAACGACAAACAGATAGGAATGCTCCCACTATTGTTTTTGACTTTAATTCAGGTTTCAATCAAATTCCAAATATTATTCTTAAACACTTACCTGTTCTTAAACAAGATCCTATTTTGGCAAACATATTACAGAACGATTGCCGCATAGTTGCTAGAAAATCAAAAACATTAGGTAATGTGATTTCTCCAAATGCAGTTATTTCAGAACCAATACGGCCAACCTGGTTACATACTAAGGGATTCTACAAATGTGGGGGGTATCCGTGTAAAACATGTAAATTTGCAGTGCCCACACAAAATTTTAAAAATGACACACAGACCTTTCAAATAAAACAATATATGAATTGTAATACGACGGGTGTCATATATATAATAAGATGTAATCTGTGCAATTTAAATTATGTAGGCTATACTTCTCGCAAGTTTAGGACCCGAATATTGGAACACCTTAATGGTATTGCAAATCCCTTAACACGTAGTATATCTGGAGCCTCCAGACACTTTGTCGAGTACCACAACTCTGACACACAGGGTTTTCAATCGTTTGCAATAGAAAAAGTCAGTTTAGTCAGGTACACGGGGAGGTAATTTTGAATATAAGTTAAAAGATGGAGAAGCTTATTGGATTTATTTGTTGAATTCCATAATTCCGTTTGGATTAAATGTACATAGTGAGGTATTGTTTCATCATTAAGTGCCTGCTTTTTATTAAGTAGTTATGTATTTGGGGCCTTATGACCATTTTTCATATTTCAGCTATATATGCGTTACTTTTTTTATGTCTTTCTATTTAGAGTGTAATTTTGCTTCCAATTCTGGTCAGCCTTCTGTAGTGTTCTATTTTTTATATATAAGGTGTTATTAGTATACGTTGCACATATATATTTTTAAAGTTTTTCTATATTCACCAGATGGAGTGCACTAGCGCTGGTGGTCCCATTGCTGCGCGCTGTTCAAATTGGTTTCCCATATGTCATACCTGGGCGTCGGTGTCCCGTAGAGGTGGGCGTGACCTGGAGAGTTCCGATGTGAAGGTGCTGATGCCACTCCTGTTTCAGGCGTGTCCTCTGCCGACTTGCGTTGGGGCTCTTTGGGTCCGCCCGCCTTCTGGCGTGGCTCTGACGGTCATCTGCGTGACGTCATTCGTGACGTCTACGCTATCGCGATCTTTCCCGGGTCTGTCAGTGGTGTGGACTTTTGTGCTCATGCGCGTGACTTTGGAGTCTCTGCCCGCGCTCGTGCCTCTCCACAGGTGAGTAGCATGTTTGTATTTATCCAGGTATATAAACTAGCTTGTATTATGTACAGTTATGCTATGACTAAGGGTCGAGTATGACCTGAAACGCGTCAGCATTTCTGCTGCCTATTTTTCTGTCACCACGTTTTAATCTTGTTAACCCCTTAACGACCTTGGGCGTATGAGTACGTCCCAGGGCCGCTAAGGGGCTTTGCAGGGGGGTCGCGCCGCGACCTCTCCGCACAGCCGCCGGGTGTTAGCGGTATATCGCTGCTAACACCCGGCAGTAACAGCGTCGGCAGGTGGCTCCGCCCGCTGGCACCGTTTTACACATCAGACACCGCGCCAAAGATGGCCGCGGCGTCTGAATGAACGCCGATCGGTACGGGCACCGTCGCAGCTATGCTGCGCCTATCCGAATACCGGGCATGGTGGTGGGGAGCCTTGTGAAGGCTCCCGTCACTTACCCTGGCCGGTTTGCCCAACTTCCGTCCGCAGACAGGAAGTGGGGAAACCGCCATCTTTGTACACACTAATGCATTGCCAATGCAATGCATTAGGTTGTATTAACAATCGCGCCCCCTAGTGGTCAAGTACCATAGGTGGCCTCAATGTTACAGTAAAAAAAACAAAGTTTTTAAAGTACAAAAAAAAGTATTAAAAGTTCAAATCACCCCCCTTTCCCCATTTTACAAATAAAATCATTAAAATAATAAAAAAGTTACACATATTTGGTATCGCCGCGTCCGAAAAAGTCTGATCTATAAAAATATAACATCATTTATCCCGTACACTGAACACCGTAGAAGAAAAAAAATTCCAAACGCCAAAATTGCGTTTTTTGGTCATTTTACGTCACTCAAAAAATGGAATAAAAATGATCAAAAAAGTTGCATGCATTCCAAACTGCTAGCGATAAAAAGTACACTTCAGCCCGCAAAAAATGCACCCTCACTGACGTCCGTAGGTGTTAGTACAAAAAAGTTATTGGTCGCACAAAATGGCGCCGTGGCGCAAATTTCAAAGATAGAAAATGTTTGGAATTTTTTTTTACGGTACCAAAACATAATGGAAACCCTACATATTTGGTATTGCCGGATGCGTAACAACCTGTAGAATCCAAAGATGGAACGCCGTAAAAGCAAAACCCTCGCAAACATGGCGAAAATAAAAAAAAAAATTCACAATTTGCCCCACTTGGAATTTTTTTGTGGTTACCCAGTATATTCTATAGTATAGTGAATAACACCATTAGAAAGTACATCTTGTTCCGCAAAATAAAAGCCCTCATGTGTCTATGTAGGTGGAAAAATAAAAAAAGTTATGGCTTTCAGAAGGCGAGGAGGGGAAAACGAACGTGTCACCAAAAAAAAAACGCCTGGTCCTTAAGGGGTTAATAAAGACCTTCAGTTTTTCATGGATCTTGGAGTTGCTGGCAAATCTCTTTATCCTTCAGAACTAAGCATATGCTAAATAGTGGCAAGATCAAAGTTATGTATGGTAAAATGATGGTAGTCTCACGTTGAAAGCTGTAGTGGATGATGAGATCTAGAGCCTGAAACTCAGAAGTTCAAAACATTTACCCTTTTGCTTGTCGATGTAAAATATATTTATTGGATACAACTTTAGAACACAAAAAACTTAATAAATTGCAAATATGCAAAACGCTGCAGTAAGTGGGGAAAAAGACAGTTTTCAACAAAAACGTCCTGAATAACACTTGGGGAGTCTATGAATTTGTTATGAGGAATAGTATCGCCTCCATCAGATTCTCCTACATAGATGACCTCACATCTGATCTTATTATTTCCAGGCTAGAGAACGGCCTCTCTACGCTAACTTGGGTTGGGGGCAAAGCGGTGACCACAGGGGCGACATCTCTTACAATCTCGGAGTATAAAGGAATTGCCTCATGCACAGTCAGGTCTGATGAACGGTTGAACTCTTTTTCTTTGAAAGCAAGTCAAAAATGTAGCTGAAATCTGGTCAATCTGTTTGCTTTGTGAGCGGAATCTTTTCCCCTACGGCAACACTTTGCCTGCTCCATGTCATCCAAATACTTTTTAAACTTAAACTCCTCATCTGATGAGGCTGAAGATATGGGAGTAGCACTGGCAAGACCCAATTTATCTTGCTCTTGGCACCGCATTGAACTAACTGGACCAACTTATAATATATTTTGGGAGTCCGAGTTGGTCCATTTTATTCCGACTCCTGCAAAATGGGCACCGACAGCCCTGGTTTCAACATACAATGTTTGTCCTGGAGCCAATTAATATTGTATGTTGAGGGACCACCGAATATATAAATTACTTAATTATAAAATACTGACCTGTAGACTGAAGTTAACAGAACCTAAAAAATTTTAACACCAATGGGTCGTTCGACCACTTTCACCCCCCATTCTGACTAACAAATGATTTTTATTTTGTTTCCCAATACATTATATGATGATATATTATATAATCCCTTCCCGACATTGGACGTACCCATATGTCCCTGCGGGAAGTGACTTCCTGCAAATGGATGTATGGGTACGTCCTGTATATTACAGCTGGCTCCATGCTGCATCGCCAGCTGTCAGAGTGAGCACCAGCCCATAGAGCAGCCACGGCGTGATCGCGGCTGCTGATGGCTTCCCCGACAGCCCAGAAGCCTAATAAAGGCTGCCGGTGATGTCACAATGCCCGTACACTACAATGCCCTTGCACCAAAATCTCACCTCCAATTTACTTTAATGATGCCAACCTAGATTAGAGATATGGTAGATGCTAGTTATAAACTATTATCTGTCTTACATGCAGAAATTTTTGAACCTTGAAAATGGCAAATTTTTCTAAATTTTGATATTTTTAACGATTCAACAAGGATTGTTTGGACCAAAATTTCTTACATCTTAAAGCACAATATGTCATGAGAAAACATGTATCAAAAAGTTATTCTCATATACAGTGATACATGTCAGATTTAAAAAATGGGGCTCTGTCAGGTCAAAACTGGGGGCCACCCATTCTGACTAACCAATAATTTTTATTTTGTTTCCCAATACATTATGATATTTAACCCATTCCCGATATTGGACATACCCGTATGTCCCAGCGGGAAGTGACTTCCTGCAAATGGATGTATGGGTACGTCCTGGACGTCCTGTATATTACAGCTGGCTCCATGCTGCATCGCCAGCAGTCAGAGTGAGCACCAGCCCATGGGAGCAGCCACGGCGTGATCGCGGCTGCTGATGGCTTCCCTGACAGCCCAGAAGTCTAATAAAGGCTTCCGGGCTGCCGGTGGTGTCACAATGCCCGTACACCGCATTTTTCCCCTTTCCAGAAGCCAATGGCCCCAAAAAAGATAAAAAAAATAAAGTACAAATATCTGGTATCCCCGCTTGTGTAATGACTTGGCCTATATTTAACCCACACAGTGACAACACTAAAAAAAAAAAAAGTAATGGAATTGCAAATTCTTTTTTTCTCCTCTTCATCCCGCAGCACCTAAAATGGAATAAAGGGCTATCAAAAACTCATGTAAACACCAAAGTTTTACAAATGTAAATATCAGTTCATCCCGCAAAAAAAAAGCACTAAAAAAAAATCAGTTCTGTATACAAAGAAAGAGAACATATTTTAAAGCGCTTCAACATAAAAAAACGGATTTAAAAGCGTTCAAAAAGCCTTCTCCACCAAAAATGATACCAAGAAAAATGTCAACTAACAAACAAGCCACTACACAGCTCCCAGCACAGAAAATAAAAAAAGTTTTTTTTCACCTTTTGAATAAAAGTATTTTGATTTTGTAAAAGCAGTAAAACAAAAAAATTACAAATTGGGTATTACAGTAATCATATCGACCTGTGGAGTAAAGCTAGCATGTCATATATACCGCACGGTGACCGCTGTATGGAGAGAGGAAAAAACAAACCTCACAAAAACCTTGGTAAACAGAATTCAAAGCCTCACATGAACTGAATAACGGTATCAATAAAAACATGAACGAATGTTAATCGGCTCCATATACAGAAAAATAAAAAATTTATGACTATAAGACTATGATGACATAAAGTAATTTTTTGTGAACGCATTTCTATTGTGTAAAAGTAATAAAACATAAAAAAAAGATATAAAATTTATATCATTGTAATTGTACCGATCCCTATAAGTTATGTCATAAATACCACACGGCGAAAGCTTTAACAATGAAGCCCAAAAAACAATGGCTGAGCTGTGTTTATTTCCCCCAATTTTCATGGCCCAATGCTAAAAAAAAAACAAAAAAAACTATGGAACACCTATGTGCCAAGCTTGCACAATACACCCCTATATGACATTCATGAGGGGTGTTGAATCCGAAATGGGGTGACTTCTGGAAAGTTTCAGCTTGGGGGCTTTGTTAATGCGACATGGCCCCACCAAAATCTGCATTCCAAATAGCTCTCCCTCCCTTTTACTCCCTGCCATAGCTCAAATAGCAGTTTACACACACATGTAGGGTATTGCTGATCTTGAAAGAAATTGCATCACAAATTTTGGGAGGCTTTTTCCCCCCCAGGATTTCTTGTAAACATGAAACATTTTCAGCTAAAATTGCAGATTATTGGGGAAAAATAAATTTTTCATTTTCACAGCCTAAAACTAAGAAAATTTCTGAAAGACCTGTGCAGTCGATATACTCACTATTCCCCTGGATATTTTCCTTAAGAGGTGTAGATTACTTTTTAGGGGTGCTTATTAAGTTTTAGCACCTTAGGGTGTCTGCAAACCTGAAATGGCACCTAAAGAAAATGGTAATGAAAATGAGACCCCAGAGTCCAGTAGGTACTCCTCCTATTCTGAGGCTTGTGGCCAAATAGGCTAGGGCCGCATATGGGTTATCTCTTAAAACGGCAGAATTGGGGGAATCGATGTTGAGTTGCATTTCTCTTGACACATCTACTGTGTTCTAGTGAATAATGGATAAAAATTGAAAATCTGCAAAAAAAAGTAAAATTTTGAAATCTCGCCATCAATTTACTTTAATGATGCCAACCTACATTAGAGATATGGTTGATGCTAGTTATAAAGTGTCTTACACACAGAAATTTTTGAATGGCAAATTTTTCCAAATTTTGATATTTTTCACAAATAAACCAGGATTGTTTTGGACCAAAATTTCTTTCTATTTTAAAGCACAATATGTCATGAGAAAACAGTCTTTGAATCGCGTGGATAGGTACAAGTATCAAAAAGTTATTTTCATATACAGTGATACATGTCAGATTTTAAAAAATGGGGCTCTGTCAGAGAGGCCAAAACTGGCTGCGGCGGTAAAAATTTAAAAATTCTCGGGGGCGTGGCCTGGCACGCTGATGACCGGCTGTGTTTAGTCTGTGCTCTGCTCAGAGCCTTCTTTAAAAGCTTCTAAACGCCACTTCAATATAGGACCTAGGCGGCCAAAAAGGAACATTGGATCCCAGCAGACCCCCAGGGCGACGGATATGCCCATCTCAAATTAATTTGCTCCGCTGGCAGACCTTACCTCGGAGCCCCGAGCTCATCTTCTTCACCGGCGCCATCTTCCCTGCCTAGGGAAGCGAGGCGCGCTTCCCCTGAAGCCTCGGGAGCCTCGCGGCCATCGGAGACGGGAAGAGGGAGGAGGAGAGAGAGGTAGCACTCCCTGGACCCAGCCGACACGCCGCGACGGGATGTGAAGGACGGAGGCAGTGCAATGAGCACCCGGGCACCATGTGTTCAGGCGCATTCTTACCAGCAGGCGCAACGACGGAGCCCGGGAGAGACGGAGGAGCAGCATCGCACCTCAGCTCTGGATCCAGCGTGTGACTCAGTGCCGGCACGAGCGCCGCGAGAAGAGCTGCTGACCCAGCAGGTGAGATGAACTGGGCGGCACGCCTGCGTTGAGCCCCTCTCGCAGTCAACTGAGCCCAGCTAGCCTGACTCAGGGAAGTCCCCTGCCTCAAACCTCCCGGGGGGCCCCTGAGCTTCAGGTGCAGAGACTGCCACCTTCTCGCCCTCCAGGTATTAACCTGGGCAGCAGGACTGCCCAACCTAGCCCTACCTGCACCAGCCCACGGGACTATCTGGGAGGGGTGTCCCCCATGCAGCAGGTGGCTCAGACTGGGACTAAGGGTCCCAGCTCCCACTTTGGGGATTGTGTCTCCACTAGCCCATTACCTCAGGCTGCTTCTCAACCTGGCCCTGCCTGTGGCGGTACTGCGGGCCTCTCCATGGAGACCGTGCTGGATCCCCTGGAAGGATCACAGAATAGCCTGCTTAAATCTGGCTTTCCATCCTCTTTGGCGTCACCAAGTGGTGTTGCAGCCTTAGTGGAGAACTGGCATGAAACCTATACCGACGACCCGACCTCATGTCTGAGGCTGCCGGGGTCGGCCCTGGATACTGGTTCTATTGATGGAGCTGGTCAAGCTGTCTCACCTACGATTCCTACAGAGACTGCTCTAAAAACATTGCAGGGCCACCCAGAGTTGCAGGCCCTTCTATCACTGATACCTTCTAAGAGTGACATGGCTGCATTGTCTGCGGATCTTAAAAGGGCCTGGCGGAGAGATCTACATATCGTTAAGACAGATGTTTCTGCTGTTTAGCATCGTGTGCAGTGCCTGGAAAAGTTTCAGGGGTTGGTGCAGAATTCATTAATGGACATTCAAGCTACCCTTGCTAAGCACTCTGCCACGCATCTACACCTTGCTGACCAACTCGACGATCTTGAGAATCAGAATAGGCGGAATAATGTCAGGATTCGTGGACGGCCAGAAACGATTAGAACACAGGGGCTGGCGATAACTCTTGCCAAACTCTTCAATACGCTGTTAAATAAGCCAGAGGACAACCATATTGAACTTGATCGCGCTCATCGTGCTCTGCGTCCCCAGACCCAAGACCCACAGCGGCCGAAAGATGTGATCTGTCGCGTGCATTATTATTCTGTGAAGGAGGAAATTATGAAAAGAGTCAGAACCATCCCAGATCTTCAGTTCAAGGGTGCTGCTATTTCCATCTTTCAGGACCTCTCGCGGCGCACTTTAAGATTAAGAGCTGCTCTTAAACCACTTCTCTCGATGTTGCAACAGAGGAACATTCCGTATCGCTTGGGCTATCCATTCGCACTGCAGGTTAGAAATGGAGAGTATCTTGTGGTGCTACGTTCATTGGCGGATCTCCCCCTCTTCTTGTCGGCTCTACGTCTTCCGCATGTGGACCTGCCAGACTGGGACTCTTCCGCAGCAGTCTTCCCGGATCAGCGCCTCCGGCCAGTAGGGCCTACCTCTAAGAGACTCGGACCGTCGGGAACGCCCAAGCCACAAAGGCTCCGGGGATATTTGACGAGCGTCCCCAATGCGGGGACCTTCTTCGGGACTCCTCCTGAAAGATCCTGCTTCCTAGTCGGCCGGACTTACGCTAAGTGTCATATATTTTTCTCTTCCTTTTTTTTTGGGTTTCCATGCAATGGTTTACTAGATCCTCTTTTTCTCTAATTCTCAGATGAAGGCATTAAGGTTTTCTTGGAGATCGATGGAAATTAGTTAGTCCCTAAGCTCTGTTGTATTAAGCGTTATCGCGCCATGGGGTGGAGGTAGAGTATCCCCTATTTCCTCATACTATCACCTCCCTCCCCTTTTTTTTTTTGTTTCTTCTCTTTCTTTCCCTTCCTCTACTTGGCACTCCCTCCATTCCTGTGCAAGATGTGTGCCTTTCTCTGTTATGTTTTAACTGGTTATTGGCTCTCTTTGAGACGTGATGCTGGAATGGTTTTTGTGTTTACCTTTCCGGATGTTCATGAGTGAGCCCTCACTGCTAGTCACAGTCCCCAAATAGATTGGTGGCTAGGTTTCCTGTGCTTAGCCCCTGCAGTTAGTTTGCTGCAAAATGTTAAAGACTTTTTGTTCTTTTCCTTCGGGCAATTGTTTTGTTTAATCCAGATCGTCTGCCACTTTCTCTGCATGATAATAGGGGTGGGGCTGTTGGTGTTTTTTTGTCCATGGATAACTTTACTGTGTCTACCCTTAATGTTAAGGGTTTTAACATCCCGGAACGGAGATCGCGCATCTTCTATAACATGCATAAACATAGGTCTCACATTTTATGTGTCCAGGAGACACATCTCCTTAAAGATCATGTGTCTGTAATACGCGATAGATACTATCCCTCCTGGTGCCATTCCAGTAACTCTCTAGCCAAAACTAAGGGGGTTGCAATTTTTTTCCATAAGTCGCTTCAGCACGAAATTTTTGAGGTGAAAGCAGATGTGGAGGCATGATACCTTTTTGTACGATGCAGCATACGGGGCACCCCGTACACTATTGCCAACATCTATGCGCCCAACCATAGCCAGGTTTCCTTTCTGGTCCAAGTATTGGATGAGCTAAACTCTTTTTCCCAGGGACCTATAATCCTCTGTGAAGACTTTAATTTAGCGTTGCAACCTGTGGTGGATACTTCCTCGGGGCTGTCCTCTATTTCTTTTGCCAAATGAAACAAAATAAAACGGCTGTTACGGGATATGCAATTGTGTGATGTCTGGCGCATTCTGAACCCCACGGCTCGCGACTATACTTTTTACTCGCATCCGCACAAGGTCTACAGTAGGCTTGACTACATCTTTACTCAGCATTCCCTCTTGACAAAGGTGGTCAAAGCCGAAATAGGTAACATCCTTTTATCTGACCATGCCCCAGCACATTGCACCTTTGCATTGCCCCCTGTGAGAAGAGGTCCCTTCATGTGGAAGCTCAACGAATCGTTATTAGAAGACACGGTGTGCTTAGCGGAAGTCAAACAAACTATTAGGCATTTCATAGCTGACCACGCTACCGATCCCACGTCTCCTCACTTGAAATGGGATTCCCTTAAGTGCGTTTTGAGAGGGGTCCTTATTAAGCACGGATCCCGATTGAAAAAGGAGGCGGGTGAGAAACTGGAGGCCCTCTTATCTAGACTGGGGACGTTGGAGGCTATTCATAAGAGATTGAATAGGGAGGAAAATCTCAGACTCCTGCTGTAAACGCGCCATGACATCCTCCGGATCCTTGATCGGAAACACAAGAGGTATAGGCAGATTTGTGCTAATACCTTTTATCAATGGAGCAATAAGCTGGGCAGGATGCTGGCGCGAGCTTTGAGAGATAAGCGGGCTTCACTATTTGTCCCGACAGTAAAATCTGCCAAAGGGGTAACGGTACACAAGATGCCTGATATCCTGGAGTCTTTGTGCCTGTTTTACCAAAAGCTTTATAATCTCCCTAAAGCTTGTCCAGTAGAGAGGGATAGGTCTAAATTGCTGGAATTTCTTTCGGCCTCGGCGCTTCCTAGGGTCCCCACTGACAGGCTTAGTGCTCTGGAGAGACCTTTCTCGCCGGAAGAACTTAACTCTGCTATAACTGGCTCACCTGCAGGGAAAAGCCCAGGCCCCGACGGGTATACAGCGAAATTCTTTAAAGTTTTGGCTGACGAGCTGACAGACCCAATTTTGGCCTCTTTTAATTCTGTCTTGTCCTCTTGTCCCTTCTCGCAGGCCTTTTTGGGTGCTTATATTACGGTAATTCCAAAAGAGGGTAAGGATCCTCTTCTTTGTTTGAGCTACAGGCCTATCTCCCTCCTCAATATGGACACCAAACTCTTTGGTAGGATGGTGGCGACTAGACTGAACCAGTTGCTAGGGGATTGGATTCACCTGGATCAGGTGGGCTTTGTCCCCAATAGGGAAGCTAGAGACAATACCCTAAAGACTTTTTCGCTCATTCACCAGGCTGGGAAGTGCAGGGTGCGCCTTGTGCTGCTCTCCTTAGACGCTGAAAAAGCGTTTGATCGGTGGATTGCGGTTTCCTGTTCGCTGTCCTACAGGGCCTTGGCATTGGCCCGGTGATGCTGCAGCGCATAATGGCCCTTTACTCACATCCTCATGCTCAGATTCGTGTCAATGGCTGTCTTTCGGCAACCCTTGATATTAGCAATGGCACCAGGCAAGGATGTCCTCTCTCCCCCCATCTTGTATGTCCTCACGATGGAGCACCGCTTGCAGACTATACGGAATAACCCAGATATTCGGGGCTTTGTCTGTCAAAAGGTGCAGCACAAGTGCTCAGCTTTTGCGGATGACCTGCTGCTCTATATATCCCATCCTGCTACCTCTTTACCTGTTTTGATGAAGGTTCTGGAGACTTTTGGCTCTTTGAGTAATTTCAAAATTAATCTCCACAAAAGTGTTGCTCTAGGTGTCGGTCTTGAGAACGGGGAGGTGGGCAGGTTGAAGCAGTCTTTCCCTTTTACATGGGCGCACAAATCCTTCAAATACTTAGGAGTCCATATCCCTGCGGACTTACAACATACTTTTGATCTGAACTTTGCCCCAATATTGAGTATCTTCTCCTCGGATTTGTCGCGATGGGACAGGCGAGACTTCTCGTGGATAGGCCGTATTAATATAATTAAGATGAATGTTCTTTCCCACCTTCTGTATCTGTTCCAGACGATCCCTTTCCTCCTCCCCAGGTCCTTTTTCAAAGCGCTCCGTAAGAGCATCAGTTCTTTCATATGGGCCAATAAAAAGCCCAGAATAGCGAAAAGCACGCTCATTAGGCCAAGGGAGGAGGGGGGTCTGTCCCTACCAGATCTAAGGGCTTATTATCTGGCAGCCTCTATGGTTAGAGTAGTAGACTGGTTTCACCATGGGCATTGCAAACTTTGGGTCTCCTTGGAGACCTCGCAATGTGAAGCACCGTTGACGGCGCTTCCGTGGACGGCAACTGACTTACTGCCTAAGGCCAGCCTTGTGACACTCCCGTGGGTCGCACAAACTACGATTTTTATCTGGCGAGCATATGGTACACGATCGGGACTATTTAAGCCTGATGGACCCTTGACCCCGGTCACTGGTAACCCTGCGCTCGCTGCGCTTGGGCTTCGTAGGCATCCTAGACCTCTGGTTTTCCAAGACCTTCTTACCCCTTCCTCCTTGAAAACTTGGGAGGATCTTGCCCAGATGGAGTCGATGGGTTGGTTTCAGAAGATGCAGATCCGCTACTTCTACATGGTTAACAATGTGAGACTGGACCTGCACAGGGCTCTCACCCCTTTTGAGGCCATTTGCAGGGGCAGTGCCTCTGCTACCCATCTTTTCTCGCGATTATATAGTCTTATTGTTCAGGGGCTCACAAGTTCACCCCATTCCCATCAGTTGGCCTGGGAGCGGGAACTCCGTAGACCTATCTCGGAGGAGGACTGGACGAAATCTTACGCACTGGCCTTTAAGTTGCTAATATCTTGCCGTCTCCAGGAATTAAACTTCAAAATCATTTCCCGATGGTACAGAGTTCCGGCATTATTGCACCGGTTCTATCCATCAGTATCCCCTAATTGCTGGAGGTGTGGTCAGGCTGATGGGAGTGTGGAGCATATTTGGTGGAGCTGCCCGGCTTTATCTCCTTTTTGGGAAAAAGTGATCTCTATAATACTGGCTGTGACAGGCACGCAGTTGCAGAATGACCCGGCGGCCCTTCTTCTGTCCATGCTTCCATCGGCGATCTCGACTCTAAGGCTAGGTTCACATGTCTTAACTGCGGGACGTAATTACACCCCGCAATTACGCCGTGTGGCGCGGAGCGGGAGCGGGGGGCCGGCACTTCACCGGCCCATTGACTTGCATTACCAGCGGCGCATTTACGCCGCTGTTAATTCACATGTCACTTATCTCCCCCGCGGCAGATTCGCCGAGCAGGGAGAGGAGACGTAATCCATAGTTCTCTGACACCTGTGGATTACCGTAGTTACTAGGACGTATTCAGCCTGTAATTTGCGCACTCCGGCGCGTAATTACGGACTGAAATACGTCCACAATTAAGCCGTGTGTACATGGCCTAAAAGGGAATCTGGTTATCTTTATGTTGGTGGCAGCTAGAGTTTTAATCCCGAGGCTCTGGTGGTCCACAGCTCCACCCTCCTTATCTGATTGGTTTGGGGAGATCTTCTTTCTCCAACGCATGGAAGAATTGAGGCTAGATAGCATTGAAGGAAGGGAGAAATATGGTCGGTTGTGGGGGGCTTGGATTGCCTTTACTGCCTCCTGTGTGTAGGCCTTCTTGGCTCTTTCGCGGAAGGGGGGCCACCTTTCCGGGATGACTCTGTTCATGGATGGCCCCTGCCCTCTACTTGTGTTGCTTGAGCCTTCCATTTAGATAGCCCTACCCTTGCAGAGACTACTTGGTTTTCTTGTTTTTTGGAGTTCTTTCTGTGTGCAGATGAAGAATTATGCGCCTCCTTCAATTTATTCTCTTTCTGTTTTTCTTCTTTCTTTTTTGTGCATCCAATTTGTATTCTTGAGCTAATCTCATAGTCAGCAGATCTTTGTATAGCTAGAATATGTGCCGCCATGGTACTCGGATCCATTTACCGCTAATCCCTTAGGCATTATACAGGCTTATTGGGAACGTTTGGCGCGTTGTGAGCTCACTAGATCCGCCGTGAATAATGGGGCGGGACGGGGGCGGGGCCGGAGGCGGCGGGGCGCCGCCCCGCCCATAGAAATGATTGTTTACAGCGGTCCGCCCCTAAAAATGTCATGTCATTTCCCCCCGCGGCGGATTTGCCGGCGGGAGGAGCGACGGTTCCATGTTCTCTATGAAGCGGGGTTACCGTAATGACTCCGAGATTGCGCCGCATTGAAGCGCAAATCCGGCCGGAATACGGCGCCTCGTCGCAAATAAGCGTGTGAACGGGCCCTTTAGGCATTATACAGTGACTCCAGTGTGGAAACGCGGGTTGGGTCTGTCTGTTCCTCCTTGGGGGGTATGGCCTTATATGGGATTATATGGTGATATATCATTGACTGTTTGTATATTTATAGGGATATTTGGTTATATACTATGTTACTTATTTGACATGATTATGCACCTTATGCATACCACCTAGTGTGGGCTTGTATCTTTGTGGCACCACCATTTTTAGCTATATGTATTTGGTCTTTGTATTTTTGTATTTTTACTATACATTTGGAAATTAATAAAAAGTTTTGTATTTTTGGTAGTTTTTTTTATATATTGGTGCTACTTCTATATTATGTGATCTGTTGGTATATGCTGTATTTCAGATGTTATTAATAAAGTTTGGAATGTGAAAAAAATAAAATAAATTCTCGTAGAAAAAAACTCTAGTACAACGATGTGAAAGAAAAAATAAATTAGTTAGGGCCCTTAGAAACCCGTGTAAAAAAGCAAACCGATGTCGCTAAAAACCTGTGTCAGAAGGGGTTAATTAGAACTAACTGTTCTGTTAAGTCATTAAAAAGAATTTGTATCCATACAGTATAGCTGCAGTAGTGTGCCTTTTTTCAGTTCCAGCTGTGTACAGTAGGTGGCAGTAGTGTTCTGTACAGTGTGTAGAAAATTATTACAACCAGTTGATGCACATTCTATAAGCCTCTTCACACTGTCAGATGTGATGGGAAACATGGTGCTGGATGCTGTGCTGTTCTTGCTGTCAAAATGATGGACACCTCAAAAGAATGTGACAGACCCCATTATAAGTCACTGAATCTCCTACATCATGGTTTCCATTCTAGCAGAATCCATGACATCAGTAAGAACAGACCCTTAAAGTGAATATTCATTTATCATGTCTTCTTTTAGTCTTTGCATTTTACTCTGGAAAAATGCAATTTATGTGACCGCCGGAAGATAAAAACACCTTTAAAAGAATCTGTTACTAAGTTTACTATCCCCCAGCTGGTATACAAAGACCTTGGGCGACATGTATGAATCTTGGCACAGACACTCCAGCTCTAAATATCTTTAGATCAGTGTAGAATGCGCCAGAATGTATGAACCTGTTCTTCTGCAGGTCATACATGCAGACTTGTTCTAGAGCTAATGCGACAAGTCTGGCTCAGATAGACCACCTATAACTTGGTCTGGCTGTTCTAACTGTTCTGGGCCAAGTTTTGACGTCAAAGAATCATAACTGTGTCTACTACTAAAAATGTGGTGCGATGCCCCCAGAACTCCACAAAATTTTGACACATTTCAAAGGCAATTATCGTGCCAAAGTTTGGAGTACACCTGTTCATACATTTTTTTTGTCTCAAAGTACACCAGAAAACTGGCGCAGCCCCGTTCATACATGTCCCCCTTGGTTCTAAATTTGTAAATATTTCCTGCTAGAATTTCAAAATTGGTCTGATCACTGAGGCAGCATAGAATTTTCTTGGTGATATTTGGGGCTTAGACACCATCCCTCCCACCTTTTTAACGGGGTTTTCCAAATTGCCCAGTTGATTCATTACTTCCTCTAGCTGAAGTTCCTAACTCTAGAAAATGGGGGCTCTTCATTGTAGAAGAAAGGCTGGTTTAGGCAAGAAACATTGCGCTGCATTATTGTGCCGCTCGCCTGAATGTCTACGTTCCTGATACTGATGTCGGTATTCTTTAGCATCAGTGTGGGTAGCAGGCAAAAACTTCAGAGAGTATGGATGGCTTCAGGGCTCTGGTGCATAGATCGATAGAAATGAAATGCCGCCCACTGACAACCCTTTATATTATAAGAGCAATAAAACCAGGAGAACAGTTTATACTGCTCCAGGGCAGGCACCAAAGCCCTGGAGCAGAGGATTCTAAGGCTAAGTTCACATGGCTAATTGCAGGGCGTACAGTACGCCCCACAATTACGCCAGGTGTTCGGGAGCTCGCTGTACCCTAGGGAGGGGGCGTCCCGTGTCCCCATAAGATTCAAAACTCGCGGGGGGTAAGGCCAGGTTTTTTTTTTGGGGTTGGGGGAAAAAATTTTTTTGGGGGGGGGGGGGGGGTGGGGGGGGGGGCGGGGGGGGGGGGGTGGGGGGGGGGGGGGGGGGGGTGAAAAAAAAGGGGGTGGGGGGGGGGGGGGGGGGGGGGGGGGGGGGGGGAAGTGGCAAAACCTCTTTCAACAAGGACCTGTTGGGACCTTTTAATAAACTGTGCAGGAAGTATAAATTGTAAAAAGGGATCTTCGTTACCATGTAGGTCAAAGTGTTTATTAAAAAGTGCTATTGGCTAGAAGCTCCCGTAATAACATCAGGAGGCACCATATAAAGTATTCAAAGCACTGCTGTGGAGTCAGTCGGTGCCTATTTTGCAGGATCGGAGCTCATAAAAAGGACAGACTCCCACTCCCCAAAAATATAAAAATTGGCCCTTTTCGATCAAAGAGCAAGGGAATTTGGGTTCGGCATGCTACTGCCCCAAAATTCAGCTTTTCACATGAGGGGTGAATTGATGACAGGAGCAGGCAAAGTGCTGCCCCGGGGGAAAAATTCAGCTCCCTTGGCAAACGATTTAAAGCAAAATTTTTTTCCCCCTGTTTTAAAAGAAGAAGAAGATTTAAAAACCATTCAAAAAATTTGGGACTTTTGGCGAGAAAATTTTCCTTTTAAACCCTGACATTAAAAAGGGGTTGTTCCCCCTGGGGGCACCACTTTCCCCCCAAACCCTCAGTTAGGGGTTAGAGGGGGCCGTTTCTACCGGGAAAATTTTTTTGAGATCAGTTTGGAGGAAAAGAAACAGGATCAAAAGGGGGCAATACAAATTTATCAGAAAAAATTTCGAGCCCACAAATGTTCCGCTTTTGTTTTGCATATTTACAATTTTTTTGGTTCTAAAGCATTTCCAATAAATTTATTTTTGCACACCGCCCAAGCAAAAGGGTAACAATGTTTTTTAACTTGGGGACTTTCAGGCCCCTTTTTCCTCTCCACCCCATGCAGCTTTTTTCAAAAGGTTTCTTTTAATTTTTTTTCATCATTTTTTAAACCTTTTCTTATACATAAATTTGACGGGTTTTTTTTGCATCTGAAAGTTTCTACGTTTCTTTCCGGGTAACTGCATTTTTAACTGTTTTGCCCCTAAAAATAAAAAATGAAAATTTTGTTTTAATTTTGTTAAGTTTTTGGGGAAAATTTTCCTTTTTTTGGGTTTTTTTAAAATACTGCCTAAAACCCTTCGGGGCTCTGAATCAGCCCAAAGAAAGTCTTGACCAAAATCTGATCCCAGGCTTTTCCCAACATTCCAAATGTTGGTGCAGACGGGGACTTAATACAGCTTTTTTTTCCCAACGCAACCCACAAGTTTTCAAAAATAAAAAACCATTTTTTTACCCTTTTGCTTTTTCAGTGTCTTTTCTACCAAAAAAGCTTGATTTTATATCATAAGGTCTAAAAAAGCCTATTTTTACCTTTTTCCCTCGAAAAGGGTTACATTTAAACATGTCCCGTGTATGGGGGGGTCGAGTCGGGAGTCAGGGGTTTTGGGGAAAATTGAGGAGTTGGGGGCCCTTTGGGCTTGGGGGCCCTCCCACAGCCCTTTTTTAAAAGGGCAATCCCTAGCCCAAAAAAACTTTTTTTTTTTCAAATGATTCCAGTTGAAGATGTCATTTTTTTTCTGTGATTGAACAGGGAATTTTAATATTTTACCCCATAACACTACTTAAATTTAGTTTACAGCCTGAAAACCCCCGCAAGGGGTCATATACGGCTCCTTTTAGACGTCATGGTGACGTCTAAATGATTAGGCTATGGGGCCTGCGGTGCGATCGTATGGTGTTTTTAATTGCGTGGCAGCGGGGGGACCTTTTTTAAGGCCCTCAATGGGCCTGCCTTGTTTGTACGCCCTGAGGGGGGTTTTGAAATAAAGATGAAGGGAAATTCTTTTGTAGGCAAGTATGCTATTTTTGCTCTAATAGTACAAGTGTTTAAGTGATCCTGTTTTAAGTTTCCTAGGGGAATAAAGTTTTTAAATAAAAAGATTCTTTCCCTTTTACCTTTTGAACATATTCGGTATCACCGGTCCATAAAAGTCTAATCTAATATTAATGTTATTTGTCAAGCATGATGAGCATTATAAACAATAAAAGAATTTGTATTTTTGATCATCTCAAGGAAAAAAAATTTCATTTACAAAGGATCAAGAGATCACAGTCGCTTACATTCGAAATTGGTATCTGTGAACACTAGACTTTACCCCACAAGTTATTGGTCTCAAAAAATGGCGATGCAAAGCAAGTTTTTTTTTTTTTCTTTTTTTTTTAAAAAGTAAACATAATGAAAAACTTACTTTTGGTTTGTTGAATTGTACAGGCCACATAAAACAGATAAAAGTCTTTTTTTGCCCAAAAAATTTAACCCCTAAAACAAAACTTTTTTTACGTTCCACCAAACATTTCTTTGGTTTTTCAGTACACCTCTTAATAAAACCCCCTTTTAAAAAAGTTCGTAAGGTAAAAACAACCCCCCAGTTTTAGCGGCTTAAAGGGGTGTTTGGGATTCAGTGCTTTTGTCCATGGGGGTTTTAGTAAAATAGAGAGCAGATCTATTACCCCCTGGGGCTCTGTTACTTCCAGCGGTTCATCCCGGACTGAAGCAGTGAACCTTTTATGTTCATGTAAACGCTCAGCCAATTACAGGCCCCAGAGGTCACGTGCGTGTGACGACGTAGCCTGTAATTGGCTGGAGCGGTTACATGAACGATGAAGGTTCACTGCTTCAGTCCGGGATGAACGCGCTGGAAGTGAACAGGAGCCTCCAGGAGGTATGAGT
>JAODAL010048065.1:0-29335 GCA_025379985.1 Phyllomedusa bahiana | reverse complement strand
ATTTCCCGTTTTTTTAAATAATGTAAAAAATTGGGAAATCTGCAAAAAAAGTGAAATTTCACTTCCACTTTGCTTTAATTCCTGTGAAACACCTAATGGGTTAATAAATTTCCTAAATTCGGTTTTGAATACTTTAAGGGGTGTAGTTTTTTAGATGAGGTCATTTATGGGGGTACCTAACATACAGGTCAATCAAAGTCACGTTAGAACTGGACTGGTCCCTAAAAATATGTATATTGCAAATTTTCTTGAAAATTGGAAAAATTACTACTAATTTCTAAGCCCCCTAATGTCGTAAAAAAAAAAAAAGACATTTAAAAAAATGATGCCAAACTACAGCAGACATATGGTAGATGCTATTTATAAACAATTTTTAGTGGAATAACTATCTGTCTTAAATTTTTGAAGTTTGAAATTGGTAAATTTTTCAAATTTTTCATGATAATTTGATATTTTTCACATATAAACAATCATTTTTTTGGACCAAAATTTCTTACTATCTTATAGCACAATGTGTCACGAGAAAACAGTCTCTGAATCACATGGATAGG
Source organism: Phyllomedusa bahiana (assembly GCA_025379985.1). NCBI lineage: Eukaryota > Metazoa > Chordata > Amphibia > Anura > Hylidae > Phyllomedusa > Phyllomedusa bahiana. Next base: position 28,784 of record JAODAL010048065.1, on the reverse strand, counting down.
TTAAAGTGTCAAAAAGTTATTCTCACATAAAGTGACACATGACAGATTTCAAAAATGGGGCTCTGTCAGAGAGGCCAAAACTGGCTCTGGCGGTAAGGGGTTAATCATGTAGGACTGCAACCCATAGGAGTGGTAGGACACACATGCAGTTGATAACATGCAACCGAGTTCGGGGCCCACTGAGGGATTTACTGGCTTCCCAATGGGCCAGTCTGTCACTGATCACCAATCACAAGTCTCCATTAAAAACCTAGCCATAGTGCTCTTTGTAAAATTGTCAGCCAAAACGTGCCTTATACAGGGCTATTGGAGCTTAATGCAGTAACAACCACTGCACATAAAGGTGACTTTTCTATTAAAGCCATGACCTTTTACAAAAGTGTTGTTTTCCTTTATAATTAGTACAAATACTTTTGTGCACACTCAGGAAAATACATCGGAAAAAAGTCTGAGAATTATCCGTTTATTGAGGTTTCTGCCAGAACAGATGTAACAATATATAGCTTGTGTAACTGCAAGCAGTACATTGCTTATTCCCTCTAGATGTACGTATTCTACTTAATTAGAAAATTTCTTTAAAAGAATTGATTGTGCACTGCTACTAGATGATAGCAGACTTACAACTCCTAATTTTGTTTATAAGCATTTTTGTTTCAGAAAGGTATTAAGGAAACACAACACTGTTATCATCGTAATCCACACATCCGGGAACGCATAATCATTATTTTTTAGATTAAGCTGAAAGTAAAATGGTGATTATTAGTGGCCATGACTTTTCTTATTAAAGTGAAACTGTACATGACCTTAGTGGATCCATTTTTCTAGTTTTAAAAATTTGCTTGCCGTTCTTTTAATCTTCTACTTTTAGCTGTCGGTGCTGGCTCATTTGTATTTATCCTCAGCTTCTGTGAGTTACTTGACAAGATTTCTGAATATCCTAAAATGCTGAAAATCTAGGCCCCCGTTCACACGGTTATTTGCCCCGTTTGCCAGGTTGACGATCGTCAATCCTCGGAAAACGTCCCGAAAAAAGCACAGCCCATTTTTTTATTGATTTAAAAGAAATACGGCTGTCGTTCACCCGGATTTCCGTGGGATTGCGCGGGATTGACGCGGCAATCCGGAAAAAACAAAGTGCTGCAAAATTTTTACGGACGGATTTCCCCCCTTCAATGTTGGGGATGGGAATCCATCGGGGGAAAACTTTCAAATACGGCCACACTTAGGCCACTTTTTTGCAATGATTTCACTATTTCAGACTATTTCTGTGCAGTCGATTAAAAGTTTCTGAATAGCCGTTGAAATCAAGCTCTAAAAATTACCATAATCCCAAATTCTTTCTGCATCCTAGTTGCCGGAACACTGCTTTTTCCTAGGACTGTTAATTTACCATTGACTCAAATATTTGGTACACTGTTGCTGATGTGTTGCTTTATTATAACTTTCATATAGTCTACAAAAAATGGTAAGGCGCATAGGACATCATAATAATTTTTGGTTCCATTTTTTCGGGATGTGAGGTGGGCAAAATGCTATTCTTTACAGCAGTTACTGTGTGGGATAAATAATAGGCCACTCACATAGTATTATTTGTTCAAGTTCAAGTTAAATATCAGGAAACGTACCCCGACAAACACTGAGACGTAGCCGCTGCGGCCCCATAAAGTTTAATTGAGCTTACTCTACTTTCTGGCAGTATATGATTTTCCTACTTGACTCAATAGCATAGTCTACTATGCTTTTGTGTCCTGCAGGAAAAGCGTATGCTGCCGGGAATGTTCATGTAGGACTTTGTTTGCTCTATTAACCTCTATGGGGCCTCTATGGTGGCTATGTTGCAGAATATGTCAGGGTTCCTTTCCTCACGCACCTCAACAGATACCTTGAACTTGAGCAAATAATGCCATAAGCCCATACTAACGAACGCAGCAATACCACTTATGCGTAGTTTTATGTTTTTATTGCTCCATAAATCTTGCCTAACATTGTCATGCACATGTATACCTCATGTCTAAAAGGGGTTAAATTACATTTTTATGTTAAATGTTTATTTTTAAGAATTTGGGGTCATTTTAATTCTAAACATCATTGCTTTTTTTTTAAATAAAATCCTACAGTTTTCATTCCTGCCATTAAAGGGGTATTCCCATCACAGCAAGTGCTGCTGGAAAGGCTAATTACTTTGCATTTTATTAAACAATATGTATGTTTTACCTACTACAGGAAATTTTTGCACTGTCAGCTTGCACTTTTGTCTCCTCGGTTGCCAACCAGCACTGTGTGCTATGAACTGTTCAAATAGCAGTATCGGGAATGTGCACATACAGGCAAGCACCTCTTACCTGCACTGACCATTTTTTGAAACAAAGAGAAGCATGGTCGGGGCCATAACATGAGGTAATGCTTCATTACTGGTCACTACTGAAAGCACACAGTGATGGTCGGTAACCAAGGAGACAAGAGCAAGCTGAAGGTGCAAGAAAGGCCTGTACACTTTTTTAACAACATTTTATTCTAAAATTGCTTGCTTTACAGTAATTGGCTCTTTCAGCAGCACTTGCTGTGATGAGAATACCCATTTAAGGTTGGATGCACATGTAGCAGTTACATCATAGCAAATGTACAGCTGCTAGGCAGCCAAAATTGCACTAGCCCATGGGTTTGTGCATACTTTAAGATGACTTCAGCTTCAAGCAGTTTGCTTGGTAGTGGATGCATGTTCAAATGTGATAAACTTGTGGCGGTTAACAAGTAAATATCTTGAACCTGCAACCACTACGTGTAACCCCAACCATAGCCTAATAATACACAGATACATCCTGTTCAGTAGAAATCACTTTTTAGCAGTGTCTTCATTATCATCACAGAAAGGATTGGAATGAAAGGTAATACTTAAAGGGGTATTCTCGCTACAAAGATCATATCTCAGATTATGGGGACAGTAAAAATAAGCACTTTTGTAATTGGTTTGCAGTACCTAAGTCACTTAGTATAGTAGATATAAGCTTTTCTGTGCATCTACAGCTATTTTTGCAGCTGCTGATCGGGACACACCCTCTTTTCTGTGATGGGCTGGCTGACATTTCATTCAGCCTGTTGGGACACGCCCCCGGTCATGAAATGGCCCCGGACACACCCCCTGCACTGTGATTGGCTGACTGACATTTCATTCAGCCTGTTGGGACACGCCCCCTGATGGCAAGCGCCCCGGACACGCCCCCTGCGCTGTGATTAGCTGCCTGCACACTCTGTGTTTACTCCCCTCTGAGCTGTGAGAAACCAAAAGTGAAACCAACTATCTGAGAGGGCTGCTGGCTCTATATTCCCAGCTCTAAGGTGAACGAACTGGGCAATTACTAACTGTTTAACTCTCCCCCCCCCTCTAGTTTCACTCTCCTCTCATATAACACAGTCTTATATCCTGTGCTTGCTCCATATAACACTGTCTTATACAGTCTCCTGCCTGATAACAGAGGGGGAGGGAGGGGCAGTGTGCATTCCTCATATGTGTTTCATCATAACTGTTTATAGCATAGCAAGGAACTTGTGGAGCCTGAAGCTGAAGGCTCTGCAGACATAAGAAGCATGCAGGAGGCTACAGAGCTGTCCTCTCCAGACATTCTTCCCCTTCCCCTGCACACACAGAATGATGATGTCACAGCTCTTCAGTGAGGGGGGATTCGCCTCCTGACAGGAGAGACACGCCTGCTGAGAGGAGAGACACATCTCCTGGCGGGAGAGACATGCCTGCTGAGAAGAGACTCGCCCCCTGGATTTGCAATTGAATCTGATAGAATTGGCTCAAGTGTACGAATGGTTCAAACGATAAAACCTCTTTAAATACAGATAACACAGAACCACCTCTAACAATACGTGACAGATCACAGAGCACATCTAAAACACTCTTCCATAAAAAGCAATAGGCTAGCTCCTGTTCACAGACTCCTATGATCTATGTTGTTGGTGTAAAAAATGTTTCTAGTTGCTGTTAAAAGCAGCTCACATAATATGACTGCAACTAAAACCATACGGATTATAGAATAAATTTAATCATGTAGAAAATAGAATAAATTTACAATAAAATAGAAATAGGTCAACAAAACTATATAGGTATATGTTATACTGACTGGTTTAAATGAGTACATATAATCTATAGGTGAAGGATTATCTTCAGATGACCACTGACTTTTCGACAAAATTCACACAAAATTGGAAACTTCGTAAGATATCTTATTAGAGAAAAACGCCTCTCCACATTTCCTGCTTCTTCTTCCTCAACCTAACATATGAACACCATTGTCTGTACTAGAGATGGGCGAATTGATGCTAACGAAGTGGAATTCGTTTAGAATTTCAGGAAAGCTTCGGTTCGGAACGAAGTCGAACTTTGGGGTACTTCGGATGAACGAAGTGTGCTTTTGATTGATAAAATGGCTGCGAGCACATGGCGCTACATGGGGCAAAGCACTCTGGGAGGAAGAAGGGCATAGCCTGCATGACATGTGCAGAGATGAAGCCAAGCAGAGACCGGCGGGATTCTGTGAAGTCACCGCACTATATAAGTCCGGGCGCGGCGCCGGGAGCTCACACTCCTCTCACTGAGCTCATCAAGGAAGGTGCTGCTGCGGCTGATAGCTCTTACTGAAGAATTGATTGTTAGATAGCGATTTCTGTGCGGTGTCTCAGCTTGTCTCAGAGACTGTTCTCTTAATGTTCTATTTCTAATTTTTTGGGGTATTGGATCTGAAATCCAGTGTGGTTCACTGCAGCTGCATATCATTCAATATCAAGTGGGATCTAAGCCAGTTCCTGTTGTATTCATTTAAAGAAACAGCGTTTTTACAATACAAATACCACTTTATTTTTGGCTGCTCAATTCTATTGCGCAATTTACATCCAGGGGTTAATTAAGCGTTGTTTTGCTGGTGTGCTGACCCCAAGAAACCGTCTTTTTCAACGCCAAAATATATAAATTTTTCCTGTAACCAAATTCACAAGCAAAGGTTCATTACAACTGTTCTCTTGTTGTGTGGCGTAGAAAACACGCAATTGTAACACGCTACAAAGCTACTATTTTGTGCGGCTCAATTCTTTGGCGCAATTTACATCCAGGGGTTAATTAAGCATTGTTTTGCTGGTGTGCTGACAAAAATAAACCGTCTTTTTCAACGCCAAAATATATACATTTTTCCTGTAGCCTAATTCACAAGCAAAGGTTAATTACAACTTTTTTTCTCTTGTTGTGTGGCTTAGAAAACACGCAATTGTAACACGCTACAAAGCTACTATTTTGTGCGGCTCAATTCTTTGGCGCAATTTACATCCAGGGTTTAATTAAGCGTTGTTTTGCTGGTGTGCTGACCCCAAGAAACCGTCTTTTTCAATGCCAAAATATATAAATTTTTCCTGTAGCCTAATTCACAAGCAAAGGTTAATTACAACTGTATCTCTTGTTGTGTGGCGTAGAAAACACGCAATTGTAACACGCTACAAAGCTACTATTTTGTGCGGCTCAATTCTTTGGCGCAATTTACATCCAGGGGTTTATTAAGCGTTGTTTTGCTGGTGTGCTGACAAAAATAAACCGTCTTTTTCTACGCCAATATATATAAATTTTTCCTGTAGCCTAATTCACAAGCAAAGGTTAATTACAACTGTATCTCTTGTTGTATGGCGTAGAAAACACGCAATTGTAACACGCTACAAAGCTACTATTTTGTGCAGCTCAATTCTTTGGCGCAATTTACATCCAGGGGTTAATTAAGCGTTGTTTTGCTGGTGTGCTGACAAAAATAAACCGTCTTTTTCAACGCCAAAATATATAAATTTTTCCTGTAGCCTAATTCACAAGCAAAGGTTAATTACAACTGTAATCTTGTTGTATGGCGTAGAAAACACGCAATTGTAACACGCTACAAAGCTACTATTTTTTACGGCTCAATTCTTTGGCGCAATTTACATCCATGGGTTAATTAAGCATTGTTTTGCTGGTGTGCTGACACCAAGAAACCGTCTTTTTCAATGCCAAAATATATAAATTTTTCCTGTAGCCTAATTCAAAGCAAAGGTTAATTACAACTGTATCTCTTGTTGTGTTGGGTAGAAAAACACGTATTGTAACACGCTACAAGCTACAAATTTTGTGCGGCTCAATTCTTTGGCGCAATTTACATCCAGGGGTTAATTAAGCGTTGTTTTGCGGGTGTGCTGACCCCAAGTAACCGTCTTTTTCAACGCCAAAATATATAAATTTTTCCTGTAGCCTAATTCACAAGCAAGGTTAATTACAATGTATCTCTTGTTGTGTGGCGTAGAAAACACGCAATTGTAACACGCTAAAAATCTACTATTTTTCGCCAAATTTTTGGCCAATTTACATCAGGGGTTAATTAATCGTTGTTTTGTGGTTGTGACAAAAATAAACCGTCTTTTTCAAACGTAAAATATAAAAAAATTTTCTGTAGCTAATTCTGTCCGAAGGTTAATTAAGCCTGTTTCTCTTTTACATTTAGTAAAACACACAGTGTTTTTAAAGCACATACAAGTAAATTTTTCCTGGCCATTTATGGAGCGCAATTTAATCAAGGTTACCCAAGCTTTTACGGGTTCATTTGGAGTCAAAAACAGGGTGTATATTTATCATATACAGATACATCATCAAACAGTGTCTGTACATTTTAAAAACAAACAGTATGTCAGACAGAGAGGTGGCAGGCTCTGCACCTGCGAGTGGCAGTGGCACAAACATTCCTGGAACAGGCCAGGTCGCAGCACAGCAAGGGGACATCGCAGCAGGGGTCACTCGGTGAGGCCACAACTGCCGCTGTCATCTAGCGGCAGTTGTTGTTCAGCAACCCAAGGGTTCTTGATTGGTTGACTAGGTCATCCTCTTCCTCCCAGATGACATCTGACAACCCCAGCCAAGAGTCGGTGGGAACCTCAGACACAACCCTTAGTTGGCATGGCCCGGGAGCGGGTCAGCGGCCTTCACCTGTCCTCAGCCCGCCTCTGTCCCATCCGGTTCCCTCAGCCAGAGATCTACTATGTGGTCTGGGCTCAGCGCCACTATATAGCGAGGATGAACAATTTGAGGAGGGCAGTCAGCAGCTACTTGGCAGCGAAGAAATGGGGCCAATATCCCCTGCTTCTTGCAGTAGGCGGCAAAGTATAGATGTGGAGAGTGGCATGGGAGGTCATGTTGTGAGAGGTCAGCCTCGGCATACCAAGACCGGTGATGAGGACAGCAGTGACGATGAAACACAAATAGATGATGATGTAGCCGACCGCACTTAGCCGGGGTGAGGCAAGGGCTTCATCATCGTCAGGAGAAGAGGGCGTCAGCTTGCGCGTCAGGCAGCAGCGCAGCCAGCAAGTGGGTCGTGTGGCCGTGAGTCAGCAGGATAGCAGCAGTGTGAGGTCGGGAGCCAAGCGGCCACGGGGTAAAAAATCCGCTTCGCAGGTCCAAGAAAGTAGCGGCACAGGGGCTCAGCGAGGCAGCGGCGGCAGTAGTCACTCAGTGCGGAGCGTTGGCGGTAAAATCTGATACTCGGCGGTGTGGCAGTTCTTTGCTAAGACACCGGAGGTGCCGAATATGGGTATATGTAGAATCTGTAGGCAGAAAGGGAAGCGTGGCCAGGGAGCTAACGTTGGCACCACGGCCCTGCGTCAACACATGCAGCGTCACCTTCCGGTGGCCTGGGAGAAACGTGACTCAGATGTGGTGGTCCATCCTGCCGCCGCAGCAACAGCAGTAGCAGCGGCCAGTGGCTCGCATGCCATTGCAGCCAGTCAAGGCTCCACCACCTCTGCAGAAGGGAACTGTTTCTCTTTGACATCATCTGCCGGTCCAGATGCTCCTGCTCCTCGCTACTCATGGGGGCCAGCAGTTGTTCAGCGAGGCGATTGCAAAGAGACAACAGTATGCGTCCAACCATCCTAAGGTGCAGCAGCTGACCGTGCTCCTGTCCAAGTTGTTGGTATTGCAGTCCCTCCCTTTCCAAATGGTGGACTCAGCACCATTCAGAGAACTAATGGCTTGTGCCGAGCCGAGATGGAGAGTTCCAAGCCGTAATTTCTTTTCCAAAAAGGCAGTACCAGCACTTCATAAATATGTAGAACAGAAGGTGGGTCAGTCCTTGAGCTTATCGGTTTGTTCCAAGGTGCACGGCAGCGCGGACGTCTGGAGCTGTAACTATGGTCAGGGCCAGTACATGTCCTTTACGGCCCACTGGGTGAATGTGCTTCCTGCCCAGGCACACCAACAACTTGGACAGGAGACGCCGCTTTCTCCTCCACGTTGTCAAACTGCTGCACCTGCGCCAATGTCCGCCTCCTCCTCCTCCACCATCACCACCATCTCAGCCTCCACAAGTACTGCTCCATCATACCACATGTGGTGTCACGCAGTTCTACACCTGGCTTGCCTCGGCGAATGAAGTCACACATGTGTGGCTTTCTCCGCGCCAACTGCAAATCAGAACCATGGTGACGGACAATGGGAGGAACATGGTGTCCGCGCTGCACCGAGGAGGGATGGTCCATGCACCCTGCATGGCGCACGTGTTCAATCTGGTTGTGAAAAGGTTCCTGAAGTCTTCCACCGATCTTCAGAACATTCTGAAAATGGCCAGGAAACTGTGCATGCACTTTATCCATTCGTACAAAGCCAGGAACACCCTCCTCGAGTTGCAGCGGCAGAACGGCCTCCCCCAACACACTCTGATATGCGATGTTTCCACCCGCTGGAATTCCAGCCTGCACATGTTGGACCGACTGTATGACAGAGAAAGGCCATTAACGATTTTTTGATGATCCAGGCAGACAGAAGTACTCCCCTGTGTAACTTTGATGTCAGCCAGTGGCAGCTCATGCGTGACACCTGCCGTTTGTTGAGGCGATTCGAGGAGGCGACGTTATTTGTCAGTCGCCAGGACTACGGGATGAATAACGTCATTCCACTGCTTCATGTCCTGGAACAGATGCTGAAAAATCTGTCTGGGCAGGGGACTGGAGACGTGGCGACTACATCTCGGGACCACAGGAGTCCGGTGGGGACTGAAATGGAGGAGGAGGACATTGGAGCAGAAGCATTGTCTGGTGAAATGAGTGGATTTTCTACCCAGGTGACAAGAGAGGAGGAGCAGGAGCAGCTGGAGGAGGTGGATGGAGATGAGGAAGACGAGGCAGATGACCCCCAAGCACCGTGGCAGTATACAGTGGAAATGGAGGCAGGGAGCAGGGAGCATGCTTATTTGCCTGGCTAGTGACAGCCGAATAGTCAGCATCCGGCAGAGGGATGACTTCTGGCTCTCCACCCTATTGGACCCTTGCTACCGGTCTAAAATGGGAGCCTTTTTCCCAGCTATTGAGAGGGAAGACAAACTCAAATACTATAGGGAAATCCTCCGTAATCAGTTGGCCGCTGCCTATGTGCGGCATCGTCCCTCCTCTGACAGGTCTGACCGGGGGCTTCCTCAGTGCTCACGTACTACTGCCACGGCTGCTGGGGGAAGGTGGGGGGTTAGGAGCAGTACCAGCTGCATCAGTAGTAACCTAAGTCTGGAGTCACTGATGAGCAGCTTCCTTTACCCGCCTAGTGAGGAGGGCAGTCGCCAGCAGCAGCAGCAGGACCTGGAGCAGTCCCTGAACCAACAGGTTGTGGCCTACTTGGACAGCACTCTGCCACCTCAGTTAGAAGATCCGCTGGACTACTGGGCAGCCAAACTGGATGTGTGGCCGCAACCTGCCGAGTTTGCAGTGGAGAAGCTGTCCTGCCCGGCCAGTAGTGTGGCATCAGAGCGGGTGTTCAGTGCGGCGGGGGCCATCGTTACCCCATCGTTACCCCAAATATGGAACGACTGACCTTTGTCAAGATGAATCAGGCGTGGATCGGCCAGGATTTCCACACACCAATGCCTTAGGCGTCAGTCTGGGTTCAAACTACCTGCCTCAGCCACTATTCTGATGCCGCCACCCTCCTGATGCCACACATCTGCTGCCAGTTTCTCCATCTGCCTACCACCATCTTTACCAGGGACTGGTATTGCCACCCACCTCAACACTCTGTCATTGTGCCACTCTATGACCTCATGCTGCTGCTGCTGTTGCCGTGACATCCACACTGTGTCATTGTGCCACTGTCTGACCTCATGCTGCTGCTGTGGCTGCTGCCATGTCCTCCACACTGTGTCATTGTGCCACTGCCTGACCTCATGCTGCTGCCGCCGTGACCTCCGCTCTCAGTCATTGTGCCACTCTGTGGCTTCCTCCTGTTTTGCCACCTCCAGAATGTCATTGTGCCACTCTCTGACCTCATGCTGCTGCTGTGACTCCTGCCGTGCCCTCCACACTGTGTCATTGTGCCACTGCCTGACCTCATGCTGCTGCCGCCGTGATCTCTGTCTCAGTCATTGTGCCATTCTGTGGCTTCCTTCCGTTTTTGCCACCTCCAGAATGTCATTGTGCCACTGCCTGATCTCATGCTGCTGCTGTCGTGACCTCCACACTGTGTGATTGTGCCACTCTTTGGCCTAATACTGTTTTGCCGCCTCCAGAATGTCATTGTGCCACTGCCTGATCTCATACTGCTGCCGCCGTGACCTCCACACTGTGTGATTGTGCCACTCTGTTGCCTAATACTGTTTTGCCGCCTCCAGAATGTCATTGTGCCACTGCCTGATCTCATACTGCTGCCGCCGTGACCTCCACACTGACTAATGACTATGGGAGACATGTATGAAAACTGTCTAGGTGTAAGACTTTCTTTGTTGCCCATGGCAACCAATTAGAGCGCCCCTTTAATTAACTATATGAAATGAAAGTGCAGCTCTGATTGGTTGTTGTGGGCAACAAAGAAAGTCTGAGACCAAGACAGTGTTTATACATGTGGCCTTATGTGTAGTATTCACTCTAATCTGTTTCAGCTCACTGAAGTATCAGGTTATATGTGCCCATAGAAGTCTATGGAGGGGGAGGAAGGTTGCTGACTGAGGTAGAGACAAACACAGGGACAAATCTGAAAGGTCTTTTAAGTGATATATTCCTAGTGCTTGATTCACAGTTTATACTGCTGAGTACTCAGTACTCAGTACACTGCTCTATAATTCCTTAACCTACAAGTTTAGGAACAACTGAAAATTAGAATACTGGTGAAAAATGGCATTTACAAATTATATAATGGCCAGAAATAGTGTTGTTCTTAATGGATACACATGACCGTGTATACTAAGTATTATCTAAAAGTTCAGGTATATTTTAAATGAAAAATGTTTTCTTGAGTTTTAGGTTGCAGTTCTTCATTGATTTTCAGACTTTTCGAATGTGAGCATATCCCTTCAGGTCAAACAAGCTGGATGTGAGGTATGTGTACCTAGAACTCTGCTGCCTTCACTAGTTCGGATATATTAGTCCAACTTCATTTCTCCTCTATAGCCTATGAGGGATTTCTTCTTACTTGTGTAGACAGACTATTCAACGAAGAATCCCTTGAAAAAATTTCTTATCTCGGAATTCCTGTCAATTAGTTGTTTTACACATTGATGGCTAAAAACAAACACAATTCTTTTAAATCACAAAGTACTATATTTTGCTTTAAAACGGAAGAAAAACGATTAGGCTTAGATTTTTATCGTGATCCCTGAGATTGCTTCTTTTTGCGCACAAGTAGAAATTGTTGACCAAAATTCTCTGAAGTTCAGAAAGCAGGTGTCTTTACTTGTAATGTCTGTCAGGCATGTTGGGTACTTTAGCAGAATTTCCCATGCCTTTTCAGATATTGCAGAATGTTCTTCCTGGATTGAAAATATAAGTTGGTACTTTAATATTATATTCAGTTTGATCACACCTAAGTTCACTAATGAGTTCTTCTGAGCTTCTTTGAGTCGTGTACTTTATATACAATGCATCCACAAAAAGAAAATGTGTCTACCTCACCTGATGCCCAAAGAAGCAGCTCTTCCGGGCACATGTAAAGAGCAATGCAGAACATGTAGTACATTGCAATGTACTGTAGAGAGTCGCTACTAGACTGCCAATTAGTGTGTGCTCTTGGTTGTTTAACTACTTAGATACCGGAGTTGGCAGGACTGCAGCATCTAAGTTGCTATACAGGATAGGTTTGCTGCCTTCTGTTATCTGATCGCCCCCAACTTTCTAAAACACAGATCAAAAGGTGAGTGGTAATTCTACCCTATACTGCAATACATTGGTAGGTGTGTGTCCAACCTTTGGAACCTGCTCTTATCTGGAGAACAGGCTCTCCTATGTGCCGTAACTGCACAGAATAGAGAAATGGCTGTATATGTGCGGATCATTTTACTAATTTAAATAGGAGTTCTTAGTACAGCTGAGCACATTCACATAGAGGTGGGACACACACTTTTCAGACATTTATGGCATATCCTGTGAATATCCCATAAATGTCTGAAATAAGAGAGGAACCTGTCACACTAATCATGCTATGTGATCTGCAGGCATCATATAATAGGGAAGGAGGTGTTGAGCAGATTGATACTTGGTTTTGCAGAGAAAGATTCAGCAGAACACGTAATTTATTAATTTAATGTGCTGCTTATTCTGGGTTAAGGAGTCCAGCAGGTGGTCTTATCAGTGATTGACAGACTTCCTGGTTTGAGTGTGCAAAGAGAAGTAGCTGTCAATCGCAAATAAAACCATTCACTGGACTCCTTAACCTAGAATAATCATTAAATTAAATGAAAACAGTTATGGGTTTTACTGAATCTTTGTAAACAAAATTATATATCAATCTGCTCAGCTCCTCTTGCTCTATATCATGCTGCTTGCAGTTCGGATAGATAATTCAATGTGACAGATTCCCTTTAAGTCTCAGGCAGAAATCCATGGGAATCTCACTCTCCTTTTTATTTCCTCCTTTTTAATTTTTCTCTTTTGCTCTGTTTTCATATTTATTTGTTGCTTGAAAGTAGTTTCCCTATGCACTATTTTAGTTTTTTTGAAAACAAAAATGAAAACTCTACACATTATTGCTGACCACTAATTCGCTTGGTTAAACTCACATCTTATTGCTCAGCTTCTTTTCCCTTTTTACTTTTTGTTTCTAAAATGGAAATTACTTTATAAGCTAAATTGTTGTGCATGTTAGCACTCTGTCTCAAAGTCCATGTTGAGGTTACCCAGATTCCAGAGTAGCAAGATGTTATGTTTTATTTTCTTTAAATAAAGACGAGAAATTTGTGTAATTTTAAATTCAGAAAGCAAATGGACAATAGAAAAATTCAGTAGAAAGTGCATGCGTCTGATACTTAAATTTAATGTTAAGTGTTCTCAGAATGAATAGTTACAAAGAAATACTTTAGTGTTAACCATAGACATGTTTACTATCAGTTTCTCCCAATCACTCATTTTTGGTTTTTGCTTATGTATTCAAGCATGTATACTTATTACAATTTCTTGGCCACAAAGATTTTAGGCTAGCCTTTCAGTTGTGTTTTTCAACTTGAGCACAATTTTACAGCAAAGTAGCAGTTTATTACATGATCATTAATAAACTTCTTGGAACCAGTCATTTTAAATCTTCATTGACTTCCATGTCAGCGTGGTTTTGGCTAGTCATGGCTGGTACGTGGGAACCCAGCCTTAGGTCACTTTCACATGTGTGTTTTGATGCCTTATTTGAAGCCAAATATTCTTCTTCTCTCTTTTTTTATCATTTCCTAGTTTTGGCCAAATCCCTTTGTAACAATATACTATCCTCCAATGTGTTCATTACTTTACACAGTTTTGTATCATCTGCAAAGATTGCCAATCTACAATGCAAACAGTCTACAAGGTGATTAACCCTTTAAGCAACAGGCCTGAAAAGGTCTTAATGAAGAGCTAATTTTTTTAGTTTATGCCTCCCTGCATTTCAACAGTCGTAATTTTATTTTTTAAGTGATGCAATTGTTTGACGACTTGTGTTATGACGGAGAAGATGTATTTTGGGGGGCAAAGTTTTTTTTACAAATAAATTACTGCACTTTTTTTAAAAAAATTAGTTTGCCGCGTGATCATAAAGTGTTTTTCTGTGTTTTTTTTTCTTTTTACATCATTCACATTTCACACTAAATAACCTGTTATATTAATTCTACAGGTTTTTATGGTCATGTAAATACCTAATATGTGTAGGGTTTTTGTGTGTGTAATGTACACACAAGAATTGTTTTATTGAATATTTATTTTTTATTATTATTTATTATTATTAATATTTAATATTTTATTTTTTCTACAACTTTTTATGTTTTTTATTACTTTTTTATTCCCATTAAGGGATAGCTATTTAATACTTTTTATTTACACTTAGCAATGTATTAGCACATTCATGTACGCTGATACATTACCTTCTGTGTCAGTATGACACAGGCTGAAGTCAGGGCAGCACACAATGTGCCCTGTCTGCAGGCTTGATATACAGACAATCCTGGGGTTACTCTAGGTCCCCAGGGCTGACTATACAGACATTCCTCAGGATCCATCGGGTCACTGGGAATCAAACTGGGAATCAAAGGGTTAAACAGCAGGGATTGGAGGCTAACAGAGACTGCTCTAGGAATGAAGCTGTTAACTAGGCCCCGTTCCTAGCGCAGTTCCGGCACTGGGAGCCACAAAACCCATCTGCCTGCAGCTATGTCTTTTGGCATCCCTGCAAGCAAAAGACCTGCACCGACTGCTGTCAAAAGTCAGCTGGAGGTCATTAAGGGATTAATAAATATATTAAAGAGAATAGGACCCAGTACTGACCCCTGTGGTACCCCACTAGTAGCAGGGATCCAATATGTATGTACCATTAATAATCACTCTCTGTTTTCTATTACTAAGACAGTTAATTACCCACTTGCACACATTTTCCCCCAGTCCAAGCATTCACGTTTTACTTACCAGCCTTTTATGTCCCACAGTATCTAATGCTTTAGAAAAATCAAGATGTTTGACACACAATGACTGAGCTTGATCCCATTCCAACATATGTTGAACCCTGGCACTAGGGAGTTTCGGCAACAAATTATTCTAATCCTGTTCCCTTATAATCAGTAACCTTCTTATCCTTATTGTACCTGCATTAACATTCCCCTGACCACTAGCTTGGTTGTGCACTCCACTGTTAACAAGAAGAGACAAGATTATCTTTTTCTGGAAACCCTTTCTACTTTCTGTTACTACAATAACCCAAGCTTGACCTTGTCTACTTACCTTGTGCAGTACAAGGCCAGCATGGGTAATAGTGCTCTGATTTTAAGAACAGTTCCCTGGTCTCTATTGTAAAAAGCCCTTTACTACTGCCTTGATCATAATGTTGATTCTCCAATGGTCCAGGTGCAGGGGCATAACTAGAAATCATAGGACGCCATAGCAAAATGAGATCCAACCTTACCACTTGATGAAACTACAAAACTGAAACATAAATAGCAATAATTAAAGATATGGATAATTGTGAAGGATGCTCTAATCTGTCTCTGGCTTGCCCTGCCTAGACAGAGCACCTGCCTCAAGAAGGGTGACTCCCATACTCAAACCTCTTCCTGAAATATACCCTAGTAAACGGGGACAACAGACAGAAGATAAACGGAAGACAAACAGGAAACAGATACAACAGACAACATACAGAGAATAGTCAGACAGGCCGAGGTCAAACCAGGAGTATGCGCAGTACTCAGGGACAAGACGAGAGAGTAACCAGGAAGACAGGGGCTACTTTATCTGCTCAAGTTATAGCTACACCCATAATAAGGGGACATTTTTGTATATAGAACAGGTGGAATGATAGATGAAGACAGTAGCGACTGATTTAGAATGAGATCAACTAGCTAACCACAAGTAATCCATTGTCCGACTATTCATGTGCCCAACCACGCTGACATGAACCAATTATAAACCTGGACTTGACCTTACAGATTTAGTTATTTTGCAAATGATAAAATATAAGGCCTCTATTTCCATGTAATGTAACATGTTAATATGTCATAAAGGAAGCTTGGATTACTGTAATGGTATCTTTCTTGTAGGATGTTTGGTTGCATTACTTGTATTTTGTGAAAACTACTAGTAGAATTAATATGCATAACTTGATGGTATATATTATGCTAAATTTTATTTTTTCCAGCCACAGAAAATCTTTTTCTAATAATGGGTTGCCCCGTAATGCAAATTCTTAGCAGGATATTCAAATGTTTTAGTAAAATTATTTTTGTCTAATAACAGTATTTTTCTCTTTCTATAGCAAACCAAGTGGATCAGGAAAGCTTTTATAGAATTGAGCACAAATCCGGTTTACTAATTGTGTCCATTTTCTTCCAATTTTAAATGTCTTTTCATACAGTGTAATGTGTATGAAAAGACATGAGGATTAGTCTTTTTGTTCAATAGTGCTTTTGTACAGGTCTCTCATTACTTTTCTGGAATTATCAGCATATAACACATTGACGGTTGCAGCCTACAGCCAGGCTCAGAGTTTTCATTCTCGTGTTATGATTGTCTGGCCTCTGATTTATTTAAATTTAAATTTCCTTTATTAAACTTTCAAGGTTCCTTCGAAGATTTGAGATTATAAGGTTTTGAGCCAGAATAGCAGACTAACACTAATATACCTCCTGCAAAGACATTTAATTATTTCTGAATATATTTTAGATTTGTAGTTCTGTGTTAAAAATGTTCATACCTTACCTGCAAACCCTGCTATTTTTTCCCCTCTGGACCATATAAAATAATAAATAGTTTTATAAAAATAAATAAATAATAATAAATAATTTTTTTAATTAATTGTATTTAAATGTGTTTATTATGGTTCATAATCATAATTTTTTTAATACTATATAGTGTTGGGACTCTTAAGCAGCCAAATGACTATTACTATTCAACTGTCCTATTACCACATTTTAGGGAGTTTTAGTCCCATTTAAATGTAAAAATAAGTCCAGTGATTCTAATGTCAAAATATACAATCAAGCTTGAAGATATACACTACTCATAAAACGTTAGGGATATTTGGCTTACAGGTGAAACATTTCACGATACAGTGATATTTTATCCTGAAAGTAGGCCATTTAAGTCTAAGGCTATGTTCACACGGCTTATTCTGGGACGTATTTCAGGCCGTAATTCGTGCCGTACTGCGAGAATTACGGGCTGAAATACGTCCCAGTCATTACGGTAATCCACAGTTCTGATAGAGGTTGTAGGTAGTCAGGGCCCCCTTTAGGTAGCATGCAGGTAGTCAGGGCTCCCTTTAGATAATATGCAAGTAGTAAGGGCACCCCTTAGATAATATGCAGGTAGTCAGGGCCCCCTTTACGTAGTATACAGACAGTCAGGGCCCCCTTTATGTAGTAAATAGTCAGGGCCCCCTTTATGTAGTATATAGATAGTCAGGGCCCCCTTTATGTAGCACCTAGATAGTCAGGGCCCCCTTTATGTATTATATAGTCAGGGCCCCCTTTATGTAGTATATAGATAGTCAGGGCCCCTTTATGTTGTATATAGTCAGGACCCCGTTATGTAGTATATAGTCAGGACCCCTTTATGTAGCAAATAGATAGTCAGGGCCCCCTTTATGTAGCACATAGATAGTCAGTGCCCCTTTATGTAGCACATAGATAGTCAGGGCACCCTTTATGTAGCACGTAGATAGTCAGGGCCCCCTTTATGTAGTATATAGATAGTCAGTGCCCCATTATTTAGTATATAGTCAGGGCCCCCTTTATGTAGCACATAAATGTATATAGTCAGGGCCCCCTTTATGTTGTATATAGATAGTCAGGGCCCCCTTTATATAGTTTAGTCAGGGCCCCCTTTATGTAGTATATAGATAGTCAGGGCCCCATTATGTAGTATATAGTCAGGGCCCCCTTTATGTAGCACATAGACAGTCAGGGCCCCCTTTATGTATCACATAGACATTCAGGGCCCCCCTTTATGTAGCACATAGATAGTCGGGGCCCACTTTATGTAGTACATAGATAGTCAGGATCCCCTTTATGTAGCACATAAATAGTCAGGGCTCCCTTTATGTAGCACATAGGTAGTCAGGGCCCCTTTATGTAGCACATAGATAGTCAGGGCCCTCTTTATGTAGCATATAGGTAGTAATGGCCCTCTTTATGTAGCACATAGATAGTCAGGGCCCCTTTATGTAGCACATAGATAGTCAAGGCCCCCTTTATGTAGCACATAGATAGTTAGCGCCCCCTTTATGTAGCAAATAGATAGTCAGGGCCCCCTTTATGTAGCACATAGATAGTCAGGGCGCCCTTTATGTAGTATATAGATAGTCAGGGCCCCCTTTATGTAGCATATAGATAGTCAGGGCCCCCTTTATGTAGCACATAGATAGTCAGGGCCCCTTTATGTAGTACATAGATAGTCAGGGCCCCTTTATGTAGCACATAGATAGTCCGGGCCCCTTTCTCATATACAGTATATACTTAAAAAAACAACTCACCTTTCTCCCGCTCCTAGACAGGATGAGCTGCCCGCCGACTTCTAGTGAGGCCCGGAATAGGTGGCGTGATGCTGTGACATCATTGCGCCGCCTACGTCACCACTAGAGGCCGGCGCCTGGTAGGCTTAAGGCCTAACACCTTAGGCCTACCACGGGGAATGGCAGAGCGGGCCCTGTCTCTGAACGCTCGAGATACAGAGCCTGGCCGTTCAAAGACAGGATGCAGTGGTCGGGCCCCGGGTAGCTGCAGCAGATACGAGAGCACCGAACGGCTTGTCTCCTCAGTTTGTTCATGCAATGGACTATAAATGAGGACATTGGAACAAGAGCTTGAGTGTGCTTCTTTAACCTTTTGAAAAATGTACGGTAAGCCAAACTAGGCTATGAGAATGTAATGAAAATATTTGAATAAAAGTAAAGAGTTGATAAACGTATTTTCACCATTCATTTCTTTATCAAGTGTACAGAGCGGAGTGGGGACTTCGATACTGGCGAATCATTGAGAGTGCGCTTAGTACAAAGGGATTTTATCGTGTGTATATATAATAGACATACATGCCCACAATGTAACACCACACCACCAAGGCTCATCTGGTGAGCTGATGCACAGCGTTCTCCTTGACGTCGCCAGCATCATTGGCGGCCATCATTTCTGCTCAGAGTGAATCAACATTAATCAGTTAACAGCACTGAGGTCCCTCATCCGGCGTAGATGCTCCCTGGCCCATGCAAGATTATGATGTCCATGCCTGTTGGTGTGACCAGGTACCCTTGCCAGTCATCCAGCACGTAGACCATACCAATATAAATGGTTACAAATGTCTGTCATGGCATTTGGTTGCCTCTCACCTCCCTTTAATGTGCCTGGAGTTGTGTGGTATTCATCATCTGGTTCCACAGGGCATTGTTTACAATGAAGCAGTCATCAGTGTGTGATGTAGACAAAGGACGTCCACTTCTTTGCCTTTCTGTGACTCTTCCAGTCTCTCTGTTTCTCTGTTGCTCTGTGGCACTCTAAGCTCAGAAGCCACTCCCGTCTGATAGCATCCTGCTTGAAGCCTCACAATGGCGAGATACTGTTGATCAATTGTAAGGTGTTGTCTTGGTCTCAATGTCAGAATGTGAACAGCATGATGAGGAGGACTGTTTAAATCCCAATTCAAATTGATCCCCTAAATGTATTGGGTGAGGGATCACACCTGTTCTGAATTTTGCTATTAAGTCCCTTAGAAATCAGCAAGTTGTGCAAAAAGTAATAAAACATTAAACAGTTGAACATGTACATTCTATAGTTAATATATGGTCTCAGTGCATTTAAAAATGTAAAAAAAAATTTCAAGCAATTTTATGTTCATCCTGAAATTTCAACATAAAGCCAAATATCCCTAACTTTCTATGAGTAGCATATACAGTTAATATTTGAACTATTTGCTTTCACTGTTGTTCAGCAATAAATATCAGGTAACTTGACAGGTCAGTCAGCTGTCAGTATGTAAGGCATATTTTAAATAATATATCCTAAGAGCCAAATAAATATTCATGAGCAGCCTCAGCAACTGTCCCAACAGCATAATCACTGGGTCAGTTTATCATAGAAAGTAACCTTCATACTGTGGAAATGGTTTTTGTTTTTTTTTCTTCTGCATTGCCATGTCACCTCCATAAAAACATGTTATACAGTACAGTTAAAAAACAAAAACAAAACCTGTCCAGCAAGGTCAACCAAGGGCTGGGTGAAGATGTGGGTGAAGGTGAGAAGTGTGTTTGAACTTTGTTTCCCCTTATTGATTTAGAGTAAGTTAAGAAACCCTAGAAAGCACTAACAAAAGAAACATTTCCCTCTTGATCACAGGTGACGATCAGACGTTCAGAATAAGAATTTTATATGCTTACATAAATGTTAACATTGTTCTAAGTAATAAAGATTATCCAGCAAATAAAAATTATAGTTAAATGAAGCCAGGTAGGGTAAAAAAAAAAGTTATCCTTAACCTACAGGTCCCCTCCGCTGCCACTCCAGAGCACCCAGGCAATCCGTTCCTCTTGACATTCAGGTTCTCGTCCCGAGACACAGGAGCAGCTCACGCCCAAGCCTTTCCTCTATGCTGTGATGATAACCTTGAAGTCAGGAAGAGCGGATAGCAGCGGAGGGGAACCTGCTGGTAAGTATAACTTTTTTTTTACATTTTTTAACCACCCTGGCCTCATTAAACAGTTATTTTTATTTGCTGTACAACCCCTTTAATTAGTCATAAGTTGTTTTTTTAAGCCCTCAGATGTTGCTGCTATGACCAGCTACTGAGGTGGTTAATCCACAGATTCTCAGTTCTTAGGGTAAAGAAGTCTCGTCACCTTCTTGGAATGCTTTTATTTGTTTCAAGCTCTGATGAGTCTCTATTAACTTTACAAATAACGAGATCATATGCTTTTGCGCCAACTAGTCAATTATGTTTTTTACCAATTATGCTATACAGCATTCAATACAGCTTTATAGAAGATTAAACCAGTCAAATCTAAAAAATATAACACAGCGTTTATTGTGACAATAAAGTGATTCATATAATCAATCAGAATCATAAAAAGATAAACCATAGAAAATATTTCCAGAAAAACTAAAGAGATATGTATGTACAAGTTTTAAAGAGAAGACATCATTATATACATAGTTCATACAACACATTATCGAGACTATCACCTGTATGCCATCTTGAATCAGCGCGTAACGTCCGCCATGAAGAAAACCGTGGAACGATAGGGGAAAGCATCACTGTGTATAGACAGCAGCTCTAAACCTAGGAAGGAATGTTCTGGCCTCTCATGAAACTGAATGTTAGAGTGATTTAATAGCCATACCAACCTCTACAAATGGAGCGCGGCCTAAGTCTATCGACAATCACTTCCAGATCGTACAACTACCACAACACAGAGATCAGCGCGATATTGTTTTGGAATATCTTGAGCCCTGCCCAATTCCCTCCATCCGCAAGGAGAGTTATACACAGAGAGATATAGCCAAAAGCACACAAACAGAATTACTCTGCACTAAACTACCACCAAAACTGAAAGGAAACATGATCTATCTCTTGTGTATTCCAGTTTCACATCATACTACACAATGTGTCATACAGAATAATTAAGATACACTTAACTCTCGGACTATGTGTGTAAGTAGTACATTAGCGAGAACAATGCAGTACAAGCAGAACATTGAGTCATGTTTAAGAAAAACCAGAAAGAATGCACACTTTGTAATATCAAGGCAATATACATATATTTGTTATAAAATACAGAATTCAACTGATACTCAACATATAATTTTGGTGCCCATAATAGTCATAAATTTTCTGATTAGCATTACAATCCACTCCTGAACTCAATTGCGCGTCAAAATTATAGATACCCTTGAAAACTACTTCATTTTTTTTGCTAAGTGCAGAAAACAACATTTGGCCCACGGCTACAGGCTGAAAACAAAAAGTTTTAAAAATTTAAAAATAGTAAAAATCTTTTTAGTCCTCGTGGAAGTGGTTATAAATCTTCTTAAATCTTCTTAACTGTAAAACAATATGCGTATTAGATACACTTATAGCCTCTGAGTTGACGAGGTGAGTAAGTTTGTGCAGGTAGGATTAGTATGTCCTGACTACCTGGTTGATCAAAAAAAACAAGCTGTCTATACCATCTTCGAGGCCGAGTGATGATAGGACTTGGGAAAGAGTGAGCAAGACATCAGACATGGCCCCTTGAGGCTGTAGTCAATTGCCGGTGCCACTCGGGGCGGTCCATGGATCCTTGCTTTGGTGCAGGTGACATGGCGGATCAACACTGGCGCAGACTTGGTAATCAACACGTGGCCGCTGGCGTGCGACTTTGTGGCAGACATGGACAACACATGCGAGAAACGCGACTGCACACACTGCGCTATCAACACAGCGCAGACATGGCAATCATCACAACACTGGCGCGTGAGCTGTGGAGCGACTTGTGCAGACATGGCGGTCCAATGAATCGCCTTGCTGTCTATTGTGGCAGCTCCCTGTCCCTTTGTAATCCCTCAACTCGGTCTTCGGATCTCCTGGCCCCTTCTGCATTACTAAAGATAACTTTTGCGCGTAAAACACATATTGAACGTAAGAAATGTCCTGTATATAAATGAGTGGCTGTGCGGGGGTCTGGACATGGCATGAACTCAGATCTTGATCTCAAAAGTCGACATATACCTCATTCACAACATAAGAGCAGTAGAAATAATTGCTCTCCTCCAATTTGATGCTTCAAAACCCCGGCAATTGAATGAAAAAAACAATCAAAAAAATAGAAACTCTGCCTTGTATTGGCCTTTTTAGGACAGCTCTCTACACAGCAACGAAGTGTACTCACGCAGAATAAATAAAAGCTACTCATCACATGACCCACTAATTTTTTTGTGTTGGGAATACAAATCCTATAAACCACCAGCATATACAATGGAGCGATACTTGGATTAAAAACAGCATCACACAAACACAGAGAACAACAACAAAATCATCCCTATCCATCTATAACTCTGTGAGCTGCTTAAACAAAATCATTTAACATTCAACTCCTATCACAAAATTTTCTAGAAAGCAACCTGTTTCTTATTCTCTAAGTGTGATTCAATAGTATATATATTCATGATTTATTCTTCTTCAACATTAACATATTATCTGCATTAGGCCGCCGTCCACAGATCTAGACACCTGACACAGAAATAAAACCCTTCAACTCTTTATCATGGACAACAGGTCAGGTTTAGTCCACCGTATTGTCTTAGTAAAACATGTTTGTGTGGTCTTATCTACACATTGCCAACAATGCCTAGGAATCATCATGAGAAATACACACCGGGATATATTAGACACGCAAGCATTAATCAACACAAACAAGGACAATGACCCAATTCACACCAATTGCACATTCTCTACTCTCAAAAAAGCAAAAAATGTTACTACTCTTCATCTCGCATGGAGCGTACCAACAAAAAAGAAAATAAAAAAATAAAAACAAAAATTATCTTTTGATTATTACTGCGCAGTCGTTTGTAATGCTGTGTTGAACAAAAACCTTTTACAAAAAAGCATATAGGAGGAAGTACTACCCAAACACAGAAAACGAAAAAAACCCAAAAAACTCAAATGCGTAACTAATTTTATATGCCCCGCCGGGGCGTTTTGTGTTGTAACAAGTGATATCACGGAGGTCTTCAATTAGATCTCTAATAAATCTCAGCCTTACTTATACTCCTGCAAATAAACAGACAATAAAAAAAAAAAAAAAAAAAAATAAAAATAAATCCCATCCCCCATACAGATAATTTGATGAATCGCGAGCAAATGAAAAAAAATAAAAAAAATTGAGGCATCCATCGTGCTCTGCTGTAAAACTGGAAACGCTATATGCATAAAAAAAAAGAAACCTAAACAAGCGGGTCACAAAAAACAGACATGAACATGTGCAACACAATAATGAGCTCAGTAAATACCACGTGGAATTTTTTTCTGTCATCCTAATGTAAACCCATCATATTTATAAAGAAGGAACGTCTACTCCATTATGTTTACTCATATAATCGTAAATCACCTTCAAACATCATCTAGTTCATCTATAGTCAAATATATCATATTAGCCACCTAAAATAAAGCACAAGCAAGTCAGTGACATGATACTGTCAAGTAACAATTTCCAATATTCAATTCATTAAAAATATGCAACAATGTAACTACATGATCCCTGCAATATTTCATGAGCTGTTCCCATATAATGAACCCATTGCACATGCAGAATAATAAATTATGCAGTAGATGCAAATTTTATATACAAACTGATACTGAAATCCTTGTCTTGGTCTAACCAAACCCAGCTTCTGACACAACTTCCCAGCTGCACTCTACGAGGGGGGACTTCAATTTACCCCCACCCGCTGTCTACGAGGGGGGACTTCAATTTACTCCCACCCGCTGTCTACGAGGGGGGACTTCAATTTACTCCCACCCCCTCTCCTGCATGCAACATGCGAGGTGATCCGGCTTTCTTCTGTCAAATACCTCATACCTACAACACTCTTTACCCTCACACCCTGTCTGCCGTCTCCTCTTCTGGCACCTACGCGTTCCTCACCCGAACTTCTCTCTGACTCTTGTCATCTCCGTATTTATACTCGCCAGTACAGCTTTTACACCTTCACATGATAATGGCCCGCCATTTTCTTTGAGTTTCTGTTCTCATTTTGAGCCTGAACCACATGATATGGGACCCAGGTGTGAATGCTTCCTGTGGCCATTTTGACCTTCTCTAAATCCCACCTTGTGAAAAGAAATTTTTACTCTCTCTCTTTCTTTTCATTTCTGGTCCATCTGCTGGCGGTTGTAATCCTCTATATCTACTCTTAATTGACACAGAATCGAGAAATATGTCCATCTGTGACATGAAAAATCAAACTTTCCAAAATGCTTTATTTATTGTATTGGGCCAAAGCCTTGCCATGTGACCCCATTGGTCCCACATGCAAAGCATTTCACATTATTGTCTTTCCACTGGTATCCCTCAGAGAAAAGGGACAATAGTTGGCTATAGGCCCCATACTAGCACATGAAAAAGGCATTTGAACCTGATTTGAAGCAATTTTCAGTATACTGGTTCAGTAGTCGTCACTGTATTATTTAAGCACACTTTAGTGGATGAATATGGATGCTGCACTTCTCTACATTTGCACATATTGGCCAACCATTTTTGTTCTATACTTCTTAACAAATTTAACACTCATCCCTCTATGGAGGATGCAATGGGCGGCTCAGACCGCATGGCCTTATCAGCTGCCTTCAGCCTGTCCTGAAGCTGTCTCAACTCCATCTTCAACAATTTGTTCTCTGTCAATTATTAATTGGTTGTCTAACTGAACAAAGCAACATTGTTTTGTATAACAACTATTTTAAAGCTTGTCCAGCTCCTTATTGCATGACAATTTATCTTGCTCCTCTAGTCTCTCTTTCTGCTCCTGCTAGATCTCTCATACTAACACATCAGATATTCTATTTTTGTTGTGTAAATTTCATTTTGTGCTTTCATTTTCCAAAACGCTCTGCTATGAAGCAGACAGAAAAAAAGTTAATAGTCACAATTTCCTTCAGACTTTGACAATTTTTATTTACAATCGCCTGAGATACAAAATTCTTATCTTGTAACCATGGATCATAAGATCCCTCTCATCATAGTTACAAGCTAATCTGTTATCCTTTACTTCTCGCAATCTATTTCAAGAAGCACTCCATATTGAATTCTTACACAACAACAAATACCCAAAAATCAAAGTAACACACAATAAAAATATCGTCCACACAAATGATAGCCCACAACTGGTACTCATAACCCTCCTACCATCCTGAATCTCAACAGAATTCACTACAACCACTTTTATCTTCAAAGAGAAAACATACAATTTCACTATTTTTCTGGGAAATACTATACGTCTCAGATTGACAGGTAAACCTTCTGGCCTGTATCCACTCCACGAGCGCATTATGTGTATTTGCCAACTATCAATTATGTTTTACCAAGTTTTATCCTATACAGATTCAAATACAGATTTATAGAAGATTTAACCAGTCAAATAAGAATATATAGACACAGCTTATTGTGAACAATAGTTCAAAAATCAATCAAGTATGATAAAATGATAACATACATAATTCATAAAATAGAAGTATATAGAAAGTACATTTTATAAGAGAAAAATCATTATATACATAGTTATAAAACACATATCTGACTTCAACTGTATTTCATCTTAATCCGCTAACGTCTCCATGAGAACCGTGGAAAGATGGGAAAGCATCACTGTGTATAGACAGCAGCTCTTTACCAGGAGGGAAAGGTTTCTGCCTCTCATGACTAGATGTTAGAGATGATATATCCAACCTCTACAAAATGCGGCCTAATGCCTGAATCATCTTCAGAGTATACAAAAGCGTGTTTGTGTAATCTTGCCCCTGCTCAGTCAGTCCAAGGTGAGTTACACAAGAGATAAGCCAAGAAGCACACAGAAATTCTTAACTAAACATGAAAGAACATCTTCTTGTTGTATACCATGTCAACATACTACACAAAATGCATACAAAGAAGATACCAACTCAACTATTGTGTAGTAGACTTTAGAGACAAGCAAACAACAGAAAATTGAGTATTTAAAAAAACCAGAAAGATGCACCTTTTGAATACAAGGCTAATTACATAATTTGAATAAAATACAAATTTAACTGTATAACTATAATTTGGCTCATAAAGTCATAAATTTCTGACTACATTACACCAAAAAAGTATCATACAAAAATTTTAACAAGTTAAAAAATATTTCACAATTGACCCATAAAAAAAATTTTTTTAAAACCAATTTGAGGAATTTTCCTGTTTGTCCTGTTGTACTGAACAAGTGTAAAACCATGAAGACTGAAAGCCTAATCATTCAGTTTCAGTAATGGGATTTCTTGAAATGTTGTGGGACTATTGTCTTTAACATTGGGTTGGGGTTAATCCCGGACTTTTTTTCCATTTTCCACCCTACCCACCACACAGTCCTCTTCTTCCCCAAACCAAAAAAATGAAAACCTCTGCTAACCTAAAAATTCCCAAGTTTAAGTAAACAACCACTCCAGTCAGAATTCTCTGCAGACACCCTTAAATTTAGGTGCAAATTACTGTATGTGCAGAGTACATAAAAAGTCAGCCCAGTGCTCTAGGAATTCCAATCCTTCTCCTCTCCCTTACATCAAGACTTAAGCTATACATTTAATTCCCTAAGCTCCTGCTGTCTTATTCCAGAGAATAAAACTTTCACGGTCATTCCCATTAGCTTGGTGCCTAATTCTTAAGGATCTTTGATCCACCATATATTCTGTCATTGGTTTCTATATGGACCACAACACTGGGTCATCACCACCCCTTTCCAGTGATTTATTTACTCATTTCAACATATGCCAAACCCTGGCACCATGGAAACCATACAGCTGAGGCAGTCATGGTGACCAATAATTTTTTCCATCTTCCTTATTATAGGATTTCTTGTAATCACTATCTTGCTCTAATTGTGTTTCAATCCTCTTCAGCTACTAGCTGGGCTGTTCTTCCAGCTGTTAGGAAAAGCAGTATCCACCGTGGTTGCCATTTCTAAAAATGACACCCAGGGTTGCAATTAAACTTTTTCAACATCAGGCTCTCTTATAACAGATTTCTACAGTGTAGCCCAGTATGGAAAATTATTTCTACTTTAATAATCAAATATCAAGTGCCAAGTCAAGTTACTGCAAGCCAAAGTTAACTATCATTCCCATTGTGCCTACTTGAAAAGAGTTATAATGCACACCGTGCCCCTGGTAATTGTGATCTTCACTGTGCCTTGATAAAATTAATTATAATCCCTACTTTGCCTTCCTAAAATTAATTCTGGTCCCCACTGTGCCCCCGGAAAATGAGTGGTCCTAACTAATGTCATCTCCAGACGTTGGTTTGGCCTATTCTGGCTATTCCTAGCTCATGGGAAGGACATAGAGAACGTGACAACTTTGTCAGATAGATCACTAAGGGCGACATGTCAGAAAAGAGGCGCTTCCACGCCAGCTTTAAGGCACATTAAATGAGTGTAAAATGCACCTGCCAAAAATCTGGCGCGTGGTATGCCTTTTATAGCATATTTAATGCGCCTAATTTAGGCGTATACCAAAAACAAAGGCGCATAGCATATCATTGCTAGCATATTTGATGCGCCTACTTTAGGCGCATTCAAAAGTGTCAAATGTGACTAGTTTGAGTGTAGAACAGTTCGTTTATATAGAGAATATGGCGTCAACAATTTTGATGCAAAATACACCGAAAAAATGGTGTAGCCCTAATGGGACATGTCGCCCTAAGTGTTGGGGCAGGGAGCTAAGGACTTTCTTGTACATGCCAGCCCTTAATTGTTTAGGATGCCCATAGAATTGATTTCTGGGAGAACCTGGTCGGGGATGCCTCTCCTTCCTCCTTCCCAGCTTAACAACCAGTTTGGGGAACGGGAGAGAACCCACTGGATTTCACTCATGCTGAACCCCTTGTATCATCACCCACCATGTTGCATGAAAGAACAGAAACAGGGGTGGCCTTCATTTTACATGAACTCAGCTTTGCCTGATCCTTCTGACCAATTTCTCCACCCTCCTATTGAGCATCATTCTTTTCTCAAGATTGTCAAACTCTCTTTAGAGTTGTATTTTGCTCTTTTAATCTCCTTTGCTAGTTTCCTAAAAAGCAACACACTCACATCTAATATTGGGGGTTTTATTTT
>JAODAL010048064.1:0-29335 GCA_025379985.1 Phyllomedusa bahiana | reverse complement strand
CTTTTCTCAGCTTTGATTGGAAATATTGACACCCCCCAATAGGTAACACCCAGCTGACAAATTAATAATGAGGAGGAAAAACAAGGGAACCACACAACATACGGTTTTGGAGGTCTAATGAAAAATCTTCAGAATTGTTATTTCATGGGGACACTAGCATTTACTACAACATGCATGTCAGAAATGGCCACAGGTCCTCTCTAATTACAAAAATCTGCACAGTAAATACCTAGGCTTTCCACTGCATGTGCAGTATGATTATTTGACAGTATGGAAATGGCCTGCAAGACTTACACTCATGAATTATTATGAAGTAGAGATTTAGACAAACATTGGTCATCCATTACCAAACCCATCCAAGTAACTGTTCACACCAGGCTGCTTCCCTGTAATAAACAACTCGGCAGCGCTGTTCCCACACCATCATGCATATGTACAGAGTAATTAGCAGATATCACTGAGGCCATTCAAGCACAAGAACATTTAACCTTTTAGGCTCGGAGAAGAAATAATGTGTTCTCAAGTGCAGTGACCCTGTGTGGTTGTGGAAGTGTTAAGTCACACTGATGAAACAATGTTCGGACGTACACAGACAAACGCGGCGGCTGCTTATTTCCTGCCTGAAGCGCGCTTCACCATCTTTAATATAAAACCAGAAAAACTCTTCACTCCAGAAAAAAAAAAAATCTTAATTTTCTAATCCATAACATTTATTCCTGATGCATTTAATGCTTACGGTTACTGATATTTAAATACTGCAATCTCCTTAGGCCATTTGTAGCTTATTTAAAATATCACAATTTTTCAATGATTTCCCTAATGCATTATGAATTCCCTTTGCTGGATTTATGTTTCTCAGATTCTTTAATGCTTTATGAAGAGAAGTGCTTACGTAGGCCCCGTATGTAAAAACACCACTATACTGATAACTAGCTAAAAAGAAGAACATTCTAATCACCCCCTTTCCTAACGAAGCTCCAAAAGGAGATCAGCACATGCTGACATAAAGGGCAAGGCCACACAAAGTGGCTTAAAGACAGCTTTACTGACTTTGACATTAGTTTTGCAATTTTTTATGAAAAAAACCCAGTCATTTCAGAAAAAAATAAATAAAACTGCACCTTAAAGGGGTTGTCCAGTTCCTTTAAAAAAAACAAAACATTAAGGAACCCTCATCCTCCTAGCATGCCGGGCAACCACTTCCAATGTTTCTGAGCCAATGTTGCCTCCTTTTCTCCTCCTCCCTGATCTTTGTCTCCTCAATCCCAGGAAGTATCTGCAACAACGTACATCTGAATACTTTAGGCTATGGCTACATAGAACTGGTTTACAGTCGGATTTCATGCAGATTCGCTATTTAGAATCCTCAAAAAATCCGACTGTAAATCATCCTCATAGACCTCAACAGAAAATCTGAGCTGTGAGGTCAGATTTCAATACAAAAATCCGCTAAAAAGCTTAGAACATGTTCTATAATCCGCCAGAAAACGGCAGATTCCATGTTCCATGTGGGCCGGATGGAAACTAAACGGCAAAATCTGGGCAAAACAATGTTGTAAAAAAAAATAAAAAATGACTGTAAGATACTGGTTGTTTTCTATAACAGAATCGGACAGTATTTTACGCTTGCCATGAAGACGAAGCCTTAGATTGGAATGCTCTTTTCCTCGTTTGTCACACATTAAGTTATGTTTTTTCTTTATAAAATTCGGAAAACTTAAATAAAAACATGGTGAAAAAAATGTTGAGATGCAGGTGGCCAAATAATAAAAAAAACCTTCCTCTTTTCCAGTGCCGAGTCTCTCCACTGATTGGTTGCAGAGGTCACGCACTGTTCACTTCTGAACGGTGATGTAATTGAGTGGCACCTGACAGCTGCAGCATCCCCAGATCTGGAGGCAAACCATGACTATGTTGGCTACCATTTTGGGAAATGTTGTCAATGTAAAAGCATTACAATGGAAATTAGAGCACCGATCTGATTAGATGCCCTTACTAGAAATGTTTGACATTTTGTGAATTGCTCTCAATGCTGGGTCAATAGATTTGTTTAGGTACACAATAAATACAGATCTAAATAGATAAATGTCCATCCATAACACTTAGTAAGAAGAATTGACGCACAATATAAACTTATATAAGCTGCTCAAAACTGCCTGCATGCACAAAGAAAAGGAAATCTCATACACTCAGGAAATATAAGCATTAAAAGGCAACAAGGGATGCAGCCCATAGCTTATATAATAACATCTCTGATTCCCCCAGACAAAACATTGGAAGGTATAGGTTATGGTTTGTAACCCTTGTTGCTTTTTATACGTCTTATGTATATGGGATTTCTTCACTTTCATGGGCAGTTTTTACTCTTAGTCAGTGTAAACTTATGCTGGGCAGTATTTCAATGTAGCGAGGCTTTAGCCAGCTCACAAACAGCAGCTGGTAGCAGAGGTGCACGGGTCAGATCCAGGAAAACAGTCGTAGCGAAGGAGGGTTTCCACTCAGAAACGCGTTAGCTGTCTCATCAGATATGCTGTAACTCAATAAAACGTTGCACTTTATCCTTCTCGATGCCGGCAGTTAAAGGGGTGTTATCGTTTGAACTGTTCGGGCTCTTCAGCTAATTCTCTGAGATTGAATTAGAAATCCAGGGGCGCGTCTCCCCTCCCAGCAGGCGCGTCTCTCCTCACTAAAGAACTGTGACATCATCATTCTGAGTGACGCAGTAGAAGCAGAAGGATGTCTGCAGAGAACAGCTATACAGCCTCCTGCATGCTGCTCCTGAGTCTGCAGAGCTTCAGGCTGACTCCACAAGCTCCTTGCTGTGCTATATGCAGTTATACACACAGTCTGAACTGATGAGACATGTGAGGAGTGTACACTGCTCCCCCCCTTCCCCTCTGTTACCAGGCAGCAGACTGGGTTATATGGAGCAATGCACACTGCCCTCCCCCTCCTCCTCTCCCCTGTTAACAGGCAGGAGACTCTATAATACCGTATTATATGAGGGGATCTGTGACTTACAACAGTCAGTAATTGCCCAGATCATTCACCCTACAGCTGGGAGATGTGTATAGAGCCAGCAGACCTTGGTTTCACTATCGATTTTAACAGCTCAGAGGGGAGAAAACACAGAGTGTGCAGGCAGCTAATCACAGCGCAGGGGCATGGAATTTCCTGTCTGGGGGCGTATCCCAACAGGCTGAATGAAATGTCAGCCAGCCAATCACAGTGCAGGGGGCGGGATCCGGCCAGGGGGCATATCACGACCAGCAGCAGCAGAAAGAGATTACAGAATTACAGCAAAGCTCATATCTGCTAAACCAAGTGACTGAGGTAATGCAACCCAATTACAAAAGTTCTTATTTTTACTGTCCCCATAATCTGAGACATGATCTTTGTAGCGATAAAACCCCTTTAAATCGTTCACATGCATATCTGCTACGATCCTCTACTAAGTTCATTATAGTGTTGATAAATGTGCATGTTAGAACTGTGTAGTCTAACGTTGTACCTTTTCCAAGTTCGCTTACTTTATCCCTCTAATTGTACCAAAATTTAGGTGCAGTTTTTTGGAGCTTCGCATCACTTGGTAAGCAACACCCATTTAGCGGATAAGAGGCAACATGTAGGAAGACTAGCGCAGCCCCCGTTTGCTCTATTTTTAATGAGGCGCACTCCAAAATCAGACTCATTACAGAGCGCCCGCAGAACTGAGATGGGGGGGCGTGCTGGAGGCGTGACACACCACAGCCGTACAAAGCTACACACTTATCGTTTCAGTACGGCAAATCCCGATGCATTACTGCTGGAACAGGTAAACCACTTTAAAAGTGCTTTACCCGATCCAGAAGTGTCGCTTTATAGCTAGAAAGCGCTAACTCTATGACCCACAGTAGAACAGGTTCATAGATTCAGGCACATTCCACACTACTATAGCGCAAAAAAAAAAATGCCGCCTGGGAACCAAAATACATGTCGCCCAAGGTGTCTAAAACACATAATGAATGTAGGGCACCCTCCTTAAAAATGTGCCCTAATTTGTATTTTCATGTTATTCTATATTTTTTACTGATGTGTGTATTGTAAGATGTTATTGGGGTCTGTTTACATTTCATTTCACTCCTATGGTAGGTGTATACACAGACTGTATCAGCAGAACCCCACTGACTCAATATATGCCAATAGTGTCCCCTAACTCTCTAATGGAATGATGTGAACGAGGCATTGGATAGAAGGATACAGCCCATGTGCACTTGTCTATTTCTTAGTCACGGTAATGCTGATAAATAAAGCAGGCTGTGAAATGAAGTACGACACTGAAGCCATGGATGTACTAAGCGCGGTTAGGTAACTGTCTGGTAAGTGGGTGAAAGCACAAGGCTAAAGTCCCCCTTGTCCTGCTTTATTTATCACAGAATGTGAAGTTAGTCACGAACCTCTACACCTTTGGTGTTTGTAAGCACCGTAGTTAGTGGCAGCTCCCTGCTAATTATTACATCAAATCAGCTCCATTAACAGGCCTGTGGCTGTGAGAAGGGCATGTCGCGAGGCCTTAAATGCCTCTCCGAATGGAAATGAATACATTAGCCGCTGCCCTTTGCCCAATTAAGCAAACTTCCTGATGGAAATACAGAAAAGGACAAATAGGTAAATACAGGAGCCCAGGAATTGCCAGCCATTCTCCAGTATTGTAAGGACACCTAGAGGTTTTATTAAGATCACACACGATAGAGAGCATTGATGTGTTACTTTAGGTTAGGTCTTGTTCTCTCTACAGAATAGTATAGGTCTACAAATAACTTACACGCATGTCAGTAAAAAAAAATCTAATCATTTATATTGAATCACATTCTAAAATCAGATAAAACACAGAGATAATATACACATTGCACATAGCAGCCCCCATATAGAAAGTACATACATGAGAATATCAAACCGTACCTAATACAGCAGAGAATACTCAAGACTGCGCACATGCAAAAAAAGAATGACATTCCATAGACGTAGGACAATAAATAAAGCCGACAGGGGATGCAGAACATGACACGTACATGTTGCTCAATGCTTTGTCTTTGAATCCCCAGACAACACAATGGGCTAGATGTGCATTGAGATGCACGTGTTATGGTCTGTATCCCTTGTTCCCATTCTATGTATATGGGATTTCATAACTTTCGTGGGCACTTTTGAGCACCTAATGTGGGTCTAGTTTATGCTGCACTGCGGGTTACTAGGCACGTTTTGAGATTTCCATAAATCGACTTTGTACATGGGTGCAATTATGCGCACCATGTATTTTACTAGTGGTTTATTTGTATTTTAATGTGATTCAGTAAAATATATTTTGTACGCACATACTGGGTTTTGTCGGCATGTTATTTACACAGGTTATGTAACCTGCAATTCATCTGGTACATAAGTCTGTCACTACTGTAGAGTGTATATGGACTAAATAAGAAACAACTGGTCTAGAAATGATCATTTTCACAAAATGACTCACGAGGGTTTATTTTCTATGGTGTAATAAACCAGTTTGTTTACGAATCGTGGGCATAAAATTGGTTCCTCAGTTTATTCCCACAATATTTATAAAGGCGTTTTGTCTTAAAGGAAACCCCACCACGTGTGGACATCCCCCTTGGTTAAAGTTAGATGTGGTTTCGGACCTTGAAATAATCTGCACGTGCTACATGTGGAGCTTGATGCAGATTTGTGAAACACTTCTTATCTGATGACAGGGAAAATGAATGAGCTTCAAGGGGCTGGGGAGAAAGTGCAGTGTATGAGCCTGTATCTTGCTGTATAGATAATCCACTGTTGTAAAGTTATTTGAGTTAAGTTTTGAGACGCTCCCTTATTCCTCACTCTCTGCTCACTCTCTCCCCTGCAGCCTTCATGACTCAGCATGATTTGTTTATATTCTGCTCCAGTGCTGATAAGAAGGTAAGTAACTCACGTCCTGGCAAAACCCCTTTAAGACTATATTGTGCTTAGAATAGAACACAAACCTTATTACGACATCGTAGAAAGAAGCATTGAGCTGATCAGAAGAACTTCATGGGATCCAGCAGAACATGCATGGTATTAATTGGATTCAGTAACTGAGCTTGGATGCCTTTGTTGTAATATGATAAAGCCAAGTATGTAAAGAAGATCTATCAATTCTCCTGACATGTCTGTTGTAGTAAAGATATTGCACAAAACAACAATTGTAATGCATCTTCAGCTAGACATTTGCATTGTGCTGTCCAGCTATTACTACTCCAGGAAACGTGGGAATAACTGAACACGTTCTTACCATTTTTCCTTGTCAATGTCACAACACTGATGGGACTATATCAGACTGTGTAGGGACAAAACTACATTGCCAGGGAAATGGTAACACCCAATTTACATCTGGTTAATAAAAAAAAGGGGTTTGGAATTGTTACTTAGGCTTAAACACTGGTCAGATTCTGTGTTTTTGCCCGTTTTTTGTTGCAGTTTTCAGGTTCCCCATTCAGTAGAACTATAATCTGCAGATTTTCAGTGGATTACATAACATGTTCTCATTTCGTTTTCAAAATTGTCAGTACTGAAATGTGGCCTCAAAAAATCCAGACTGTGTAGACCATTGAGGTCTATGGGGGTGATTGTAGTCAGATTTTTGTGGATTCTAAATACTGAATCCGCTTAAAAATCTGATTGTAAACCAGTTCTGTGTAGACAAAGCCTTAGAGGGAATCAGAGTGGAATCTGCAACTACCCAATGTGGAATCTAAGCAGACTCCACATCAAAGAATTAAAGGGGTCTTGCCATGAAGTGAGTTCCTTACCTCCTTATCAGCTCAGGGGAAAATATAAACAAATCATGCTGAGTCATGAACGCTGCAGGGGTGAGAGGGAGAGGGTAGGCAAAGAGTGAGGAAGCAGGGAGCGTCTCTAAAGTTTACTCAAATAATAACATTACAACAGTGGTTTCTCTATAGAGCAGACAAACTCATACACTGCACTTTCTCCCCAGCCCCTTGAAAGCTCCTTCATGTTCCCTGTCATCAGATAAGAAGTGCAAACACGCAAGCGCGGCCAGATCAGCTCCTGGTAGCTCCTCTGGTCGTGTCTAATGTAAACTTTCAGGTAACTAAGGGGGACTGAGAAATGCTGTAGCTCTCACAGGCTTCACTTTTTGTAATCACATATATTTAGAAAAGTGATTAAATACCCATTTTGGAGGATCCCACGTCAACATTACATCGTGGCAAAACCCCTTTAAAGTGTCTGTTGGACTGGTATGGGCAACTTGAAGATATTAGAAATATGGAATACGTAACAGCATCCATAACGTCTTGGCCAACTTTGATGTTATTTATAGGAGATACATAGTTAATTACACATTATATATAATTAGAGGCCTCTATGACACAAACATTAACCTTATTGGAAAGCCAAATGCTTGGGACCTCATTTTGGAAGCCTACCTCTACCCTCCCCATAGTATCCCTTTGCACTTCAGTTTTTATAGCTCTTCGACATCTAGCTCTTTGTACTACAGCTATGTAAATGTAAAGATATTGAATGATTTAACAACACTTCTTTGGTGTTATTTACAAATATATTATTACATATGTGGCACAACTGTGTAATGCACATGATGTTTATGAAGGGGGTACTTTGGCACGTAATTGCACCGAAGCACGGCCTGAAGATACGGAAAAAACATTATTCAAGTTCAGCACTTTCGGAGTGCTGTGTAAAACAGACGATGATGATTTTACTATCGTAATTCTCACCACGTACTGTGTGCCACGTACTTCTTTTGGATGCTTACACGGCAAGAAATAAAGAGTAAACACTAACCAGCGCGTTCTTCAACTGTGCTTATTAAGGGGTATTGTGCGTACCTGTGCACGTCGCAATACGCCGTGTGAACGTACCATAGGAGTATGTCCACACTACGTATTTATGGGCCGCACTTTGTCACGGAATTGCATCAAAGTACGCCCTGCAATTACAGTAAAGTTAAATAACAAGTACAGCACTCATTGAGTGCTGTGTAAAATCACTGTTGTTCAGACGACGGCGATTTTACCATCGTATTTCTCGACTCGTAATGTACACACTAAAATCGAAAACTATATGAGAGCTGCTTTGTGTTGAAAGAACGCACTAGCCAGCGTATACTTTCATCAGCGCTACCGAAGGTGTATTATGGCACATACCTGTGTGCGCCGCAATACGCCGTCTGAACATACCCTGTTACGTATTTTATTTATTACACAACTCTAAAGATATGTCTCCACAGCACAGGATTATAGTTGGAGTTTTAAGCAGATTCAGTATTAGAATCCACAAAAATCCGACTTTTATCCTGTGCCATAGACCACAAAAGAACATCTGTGCTGTGATTTTCTACTGTGGGATTTCTAAACCGTCAGCCCTCCGCCGGAAGATAGCATATGTTCTATCATCTGGCGGATTTCCATAGAGTCAATGTACTGGGCCGGTGGGAAATCCTAAAAACATCCGCCGTTTTTAGCACAAACCTGCGCCAAAACCCACGGTTTAGCGATGTTAAAATGCTGATGGATTTTGGACGGCATTTTAAGATTTGCTGTGTAGACAGACTAATAAAAAATAGTTACTTTTTTTAAAATGCACTGTGAAAAAAATGTGCTCCATAGTTTGCTATGAGAATTATGGATTTTCCATTTAAATAAACGGGACACAATTCACATCCATTTTTAAGCAGAATCCGTGTCAAAATCTGGTGTGTGAACATAACCCAAATATTGATTTTCTTTTTTAAAAGGCAAATACCTTTAATGCAAACACTGTATAGTGTAGGAATTTGTATATATTCTGGCAACCAGTTGTGAACTAGGAAATGTTCAGCAGCAGATTACACATTTTTAATAGAACAACTCCAAAGTCTTCTGCTCCGTACACTTATCATGGGCGACTATGAAAGGTTAACTTGTGGACTTGTTTCAGGTTCGCTAAGCATCTATGTAATGGTTAGACTCCCAGTTATACTGTAAAGAAGGCTCCATGTAATGTTTACACCGGGGTAATATTATGAATATTAGGAACCTTTTCAGCCATTTCAGGACCAAAACAGACTCCTGCGTTGGACGTCATAAGAACAAATCAAGACATAACAAGCACATAATAGCAGTATCTAGACCAAGGAAAAAATTTTAATACAGTTGCAGGCACTAATATAGAAATGTAATATGGAATTTTAAGACAACCCTTGTGTTTCATGCCTTGCAGAAAGATGGCCACATATTCATGATCACTCTGCTTTATAATGTCCAGGAGATACAGAAGCAGCACTGTTCATTGTAGTGAAGGATCAATGTGCACACGCACCCAACATACCCACTGCTAGAGGAAAGTAGGGGACCCTATTTTTGTAACTGATTAGACTTAGACTTCCAGTAGTTGTGGACCCACAGATGAAATGTTTATGTCCAATGCTATTAAAGCACTATAAATGTGTATAGTGCTGGTAATGTCCACCTTTCTGGGATCTAAAAAAAGGTGTCCTAAAATGACATAACAGCATTGTGTGCATACTCTGCTATGTAAAGTACACAGATACATTGGGAGCTAGAGGGCATAAGGTGCCCCATCCCCACAAGTGTTCAGTTTTCAAGCAGTGTCAATACAGTGGAAATATCATATTACAGTATAGAGCTCAAAATTAGAACACTGGGCTGTCTGTCTAATGCAGGGGATGCTCTGGACCTCTAGACATCTTGGAGAACATTTAGGGGCCGTTTACACGGCAAGTGACAAATACCGGTCGCATAACCGGCATTTGCACTGTTTTGCGGCCGTCTCCACGACCGCGGGGGGGGCGGCTTTTCTCCGCGATGAGCCCTCCCTCTTCATATTGAGAAGCACATATTCCGTCTGGAAACCGGACGGAAGAATGAACATGCTCAATGTTTTGCGGCCGGACCGCGGGCGGCAAAACCGCTGGACAGAAAACCCGTGCAGTGGGGACTGCTGCACGGGTTTTTCATAGAGCACCATTTTGCTCATTTTCGGCCGGTTTTTCAGGCGGTCTGCAAAAAACCCGGGCAG
The DNA here is from genome assembly GCA_025379985.1 of Phyllomedusa bahiana. NCBI lineage: Eukaryota > Metazoa > Chordata > Amphibia > Anura > Hylidae > Phyllomedusa > Phyllomedusa bahiana. The sequence goes on along the minus strand of JAODAL010048064.1, from coordinate 19,264 downwards.
TGGGGACATGCCCTTACTAATAACCGTATATACTCTAGCATAAGCCAACCCAAATATAAGCTGAGGCACCTAATTTTACCACAAAAAAACTGGGAAAACTTATTGACTCGAGTAGAAGCCTAGGGTAGGAAATGCAGCAAGTAAGTGATGCCCCTTCAATAACCAGGACAGACAAAGATAGCAAAGAGCAGCAACTAGAGGACTTGGTGCCACCATGTATAAAATGATTGTCCCCAGTAATTAGCCATATCGGGCTATCCCTTTAATTAGCCAAGTAGGGCTGTCCCCAGCAATTAGCCACATTACACACACAACTCAGCTATATGCACATTACACACATAAGGCTCTGCTACATGCACATTACACACAGCTCTGCTTCAGCTCATCCAGCAGTGAACACAACCAGTACAGCAGAATCCTGCATACACTGAGTAGCATCACATGACTCCTCTCCTCCATGTGACATCATCACAGGTCCTGGAAGAGCCAGCACTTTTGGGTGAGGCGAGTTGTACTTTGGATACATAGAACTTGTATAACATATGCACTTGAGTATAAGCCGAGGGAGGCTTTTTCAGCATAAAAAATGTACTGAAAAAGTCAACTTATACTCGAGTATATACGGTATTAATAGCTGTACAGTGTAAACGGTCTCACATGGCTTTTGCTGTATAACTGGAACATAATAATAGGTATGGTTGGAAATAGACACAGGTCTATCAAGTCCAACCTATAATCCTACTTCGTTGATCCAGAGGAAGACAAAAACTCCGAGGTGGATGCCAATTGCCCAATACAAGAGGAAAAACTGCTTTTGGTCTCCAATCAGAATAATCCCAGGAACAACATGTCATCTCCAGACTTTAGTCTTCAGAACCTGTAATATTATATTTTTCAGGAAGGCATTTAAACCCTTCTTGAACTGGTTTAATGATCCTCTTATGGCAGGATGGAGTACCATAGTCTCACCGTTCTTGTAGTAAAGAATCCCCATCTAGGATAATGGTGGAACCATCTTACCTGTAGATGTAAAGGATGCCCACATGTCATTTTAAAAACATCTCGGAAGAGATCTCTATCCATTTACATATTTGTATATAATAAATCTGCCACAGATTAAGAAATGTCTGTCTCACTTTATACCAATAATTAAAAGGCCAATAATAAAGATAGTTAACATAAACTGCCTAAAACATCTAATCACTGTGATATTAGGCATGCACACAGTATTATGGCACAACAGCCATAGTAAATGTACCCCAGTGTCTAATAAAGGGGTAGGAAACACCTGGACCACAAAATCATTTGGTCCAGTCCTGTGCTCTATGCCCCTAACTAAGGAAGTGGCAGAAGCTTCGGAGACCAGCGCATGCGCCGTGGCAGATCTCATTCATGATGTTGTTTCATGATGCCCTACTGTAGATGTACTAAATATGTAGTATGCTGTAAAAGAGAAAACAGCGGAGAGGCACACCTCGCGTAACACTGTAAGGGTATGTTCACACGGTGTTTTTGAATACGATTTCGGATCCGTGTTGGATCCAAAAACGTAGTGTGGATCGGATCAAATATGGATCCAACATGCAGCTGCGTGTTTGGATCTGTGTTGGATGCAGCAAGATCGCACCCTATACTTTATTGTAGGGCTCCTGTTAATTCTTGGAACGGATCCGACAGACGCAATATAAACACGCATCGGCGATCACTCATGTGAACGCCGATACGTATTTTATATTGCGAGCAATGTAAAACAGACTGCTCATTGTCAGATGCCGTGAGAAAGCGTATGTTCACACGGACCCAACACACTGTGTAAACATACCTTACGGGTAAACAGTAGTAATGAGGGGGATAATGAAAATCGCTCACCTTTTGTGGTTGTACAGGATGGTACAAGGCATGTAGATGGCATCCACTGCACTTTGACTGGTTCGCTGGGTATATAGTAACTTTCTTTCACCCAAATGAATTGGATGAGGTATATAATATGGACCTATGATGGCGCTCAAGCAGTAGGTATGCAAACCTTACAAAAACTTCTAAAAAACACGTAAACATTACTCTTCTTTTATACAGTACGAGAGGGATACTTATACTTCGTTGCGGAGCCGTGCTCCGTTCAACCACGAGTCCTATGCTTGAGAAAGGGGAGGGGCCTCCCCGAAACGTCGCACACGCCGACAGCTACCGCTCGGTCTCCGGGGGCTCCTCTGGAAGCCCAGTAAGTGGGCACTGGACTGGGTCTCTATACAACGTGGATACCGTGGAATGGTGGATATCACACGGACGAAATAGATGGCTGTACATCATCCAAAAGGACGTGGAAAGTAAAGTACCGCGTTTGGTGTGATAGGACTCGTGGGTCAACGGAGCACGGCTCCGCAACGAACTAGAAGTATCCCTCTCGTACTGTATAAAAGAAGAGTAATTTTTACGTATTTTTTAGAAGTTTTTGTAATAAAGCTAATGTTATACATTTACGGCCCACGTATGTGATTGAACAGTCATTAAAAGACATAAGATATAAAAGCATAAAAGAAATAAGAACAAAGGTACTATGCGTTTCGCCCAGGCTCATTCTTCGCTTTCTCAGATTCAATGAACAAAGTTTACAAGCCAACATCTTAAATAGCTATTACTATCACGTTGCTCAGAGGAGAGGATGGTGGATCCACTGGTCACCACGCAGAGTTGGCAAAACCTACGCCGAGGAGCGGAGTCTAAGGGGCCCCTTATCTTCACCGGTGCCCGCAGCAAAGCGGGAAGGACTTTGCGGCAGGGAAAACCTCAGGTCGCTACCCTCGACGTAGGCCCTGGAGGCCAAAGAGGACAACACAGAGCAGGCTGGAAAGAGTGGCAGAACTGGCAGGCACAGCTGGAACAATGTCAGCAGACGAAGGTCAGGCAGGTGGGAATTAGATACAGAAGGTAGAACAGAGATGGCTTGTGAACCTTATGCACAACCAGCATGAGGATATGGACACCAACAACTGGGCACAGAGAGCAGGAAACGGCATCCTTAAAAAGCTCCCGCAAGAACTGGATTAGAGGAGCACAATTACCTGTTGCGTGTTGGCCCTTTAAATCCAGGAAACTGATGTGGGCGTGCCCCTAGTGGGGAGGAAGATGCAGAGGAGCGCACCTGCTAAGGAGGAAGTAGGATGGGAGTAGGTGTGTACGGGACAGGCAGGAGCCGGGAGCGAACAGCAGCCCTGGGCGCACCGTGGGGACGACTAGTAGCTGGGTAACAGACATGCCTGCGGTCTGGGAGACGGACCGCAGCATGAGCCGTAACAATTACATATTATGGCATCATAATGTCAAAGCTTACACAAGAAAAAAAAACTTTAGAAATGTGAAAACATAAACATATAAAGAAACATAAAACATCATGATGTTTTATATGTTTCTCTATATTTCCTAAAATTTTTTTTCTCATATGTAATAGTTATTTAAAATGTTGGCTTGTAAACTTTGTTCATTGCACCTGAGGAAGCGCAGCATGGGCCCGTGCGAAACACTTAGTAACTTTGTTCTTATTTCTTTTATGCGTTATATTTTATGTCTTTTAATGACTGTTACTTGCTGAAATTAAAACTGACAATTTGGGACGTTTCCAGGTTCCTATTTTGTCAGCTTCAGCTAAAAACTTATATTTCGGTTTGCATACCTACTGCTTGAGAGCAACTATAGGTCCGAATTATATACCTCATCCAACTCATTTGGATGAAAGAAAGTTACTGTAGATTTGCTGGTGTGCCGACTTGGGGACATTGAGCGCATTGGTAACAGTTCTAGTCCCTGGCATTTCTGCCGATATGCTACTGCATGTCAAAGGCGAAAGGATGGAGACTTGGGCACAATGGATCGAAATTCAGGGGGTGTGGCTGCATCCAGGACTTCAGGGCCAGTTCTAATCCATGCTGTTTCTGCCCCAATATGCTACTGCATGTCTAGGGAAATATGGAAATTGCAGCACGGGGTGAATGGAAACCCAGACGCAATGTGCTGTAACTGGAAAACAGCACAAATAAGATTTACTGCGGATGTACTCGTCTGTTCAGCAATCTGGATCTGCACTGATCAGGGTGAGAAGCGGTTACAGTAATCACATTAGACACGAGTTAATTAAAGGAGTTGTCTCACCATGCTGTTTCAAAGAGCCAAAAGCAGCTTTCATTCATGCATCCTCGCTCTTCCTGGTCAAGCTGACTAGCATATCAGCTCAGTATTCAAAGGTCTGATAATTACTCTTACATGAGAGCATGAGATGTTTATTTTAAAGTCCAGAGAACCTTCGGAGCTCAAGTAAACAAAAGTAATCAGTCTCCTTTGTTTGTTTGATCAGATAACAGTCAAGATCTTAAGCTGCCAGCAGTTGCGTGAGGACATCATCCCTGCTATTAGATAAGACAAACAGCAGGAGAGAGCAGGTTGGTAACCTAGAGAAACCTGAGCTGATAAAATCACTTATCTCCTCAACAAAGAAAAATAACCAAAGCAATCTATTTGGAAAACATCTTCATTTACTGTTCCCTACATATAGAAATCTAACCTTTGTAGAAAGACAACCTCTTTAAATGTTTGCCCTATTAGAGCTGGCTAATTTGTCAGTTGATAATTTTGTATGGTTCGCATATGATGTTATACATCTCCAAATGGCCCCTGGTCTAATAGGTAGATCCCTCAATCTATTTATTCAGAAAATCCTAACAAGGTAGATGACAATGAATACTACAAGAACATGAAGAATCTTATTTGCACTAGAATGAGAAATGTGTCACTGTTGACAGAAATGAACCTACTAAAACCTCAAGCAATCTAGGTGCAATAAACACATTTGCCTCCCACCGATGTTCCTTTCTGACACAAGAGTCTTCTGGATTTCCATATTTCTCCAATACTTTGATTCTCTTCCTGAACAATAGCATATATCACATTACAACATCCAGCCGCAGAACGCCATCGTGGCAATGTGCCGTTTTATATTGCAGAGGAGTGGAAAGCAGGCGTCACACATCAAGTGCATTGTTACAAATCAATGCTACCCTACTAGACGGCAACTTTAAACAGTCGCTTTTATTGACTCAATAGAATCAATTTATTTTCCTACTGATTGTCTGTGTGTTTTTGGATCATGGGTACTCCACTGAAACCGAGTGACAGCGCCTGAATAATTCATCTTTTCTGCTACAAAATGTCATTACTTCAAGTTAAGACTTCTTTAGGATTCTGTTAGTAGACAGCGCATGCGATTGGGTGTCACTGGGATATTTGATCCAATTCCTTGTATGTCACGATGCTCAGGAAGACAGCAGACTGAGAAGAGACAGAGGAGTGTGTCAGATGTCTGGACAGATCAGGAGCAGCAGCTTATTACTGTGCTCAGTCCTTGTGCATCTGACAGCGGCGCTCATCCTGAATCTCTGACAGCGCCGTCACTCACTTCATGTTATTTTGCTTGGAAGCCCAAACTGGTGCGGATGTTTTACTCCCCGCAGCTCGCACAACTCACTGGTTACTGCTTTCAAGTACAGGGACTTCAAATGAATAACGACGCTGTCACATGCGGGAGAGATATGGATACGGTATATGGATCACGCTAGAGCCACGCTTCTTTTGTCAAGCAAGCCTTATGTCTATTATGTTCTTTACACAAATTATTCACAGAGACAAGGTGATCAGAAGGGATCTGTGAACATGACCATGTTCCTGTAAGAAGAAAGGAGATGAATAATACACGGCATATTGAGGACCTGCTAGCTACCCTACATAATGACATCAGGACGGATAATCTGATATTCTGGAGCAGGGCTGCGGACGCTTCTTGCTGCCATCAGCCATTTGGATATTTACACAAAATTATCAAAGTAAAAATTAGCCCTCTGTATTTGGGCAAACATTTAATTCAAGGGGGATTCCCACCACATTGATTAGCTTTAAACATGTAGACATAGGTAAATAAAGACTGTTACCAAACTCATTGCTGGGTAGATTGTGCTTCCTTTCAAAGTTAGAGCAGATCTTATCTTCTGCTAATTTACACAAGCTTCCCAAGGTTACTGACCCCCTCTCGGGGGAGAGAGCCCGGGCCGGAGGGTGACTCCCCTCTGCGGTGTTTTTTTCGGGCCGTGTCTTTTTTCTTATTTGACAAATTTTAAAACCTTTTTTAAGCTCTGTTGTCATGTCCCGCTTTAAACCTCTCCTTGCGATGCCCCTCTAACATCAAAATAGCAAGCTGATTTTCAATTAGCTGAAATAGAAAGTGTGAGCCTGAAGCTGGCTGGGAAGAGCAGGCCCTGTGAAACTGCCAGATGGGAAAACCTCTTTAACTCACCTCTAATGTAATAGCTGGAGCTGCTTCTCTCCCAGATCAGCACAAAGCACATTACAGAACAAATGTCATCCATGCCGCCTCCCCGCTACAGTTGCACCCCAAAAAAATTTCATAGCATATGGGCAAAAAATAGATTTTGCCCCCTAAGTACGGGATGCCCCAACCTTAGGAAAATCAATGTGCCGGGTCTCTATGCCCCTCTGCTATGATTTCCATGACCTTTCCTCCCAAAAGCAGTACATTTTTCCTTGAAATTGCGGAATAAGTTTTTTTACGATGCACCTAATGTCCTTGAGTCAGCAAACAAGTGCTAAGAGACCATCGCATGAGCAGTGACATTTGAGGAGAGGGCGGGGGGGAAGTCGGTGTGGGTCGCGTCGCGCCTTTTTTGTGGAAGTCAGAGTCGTTTTAAAATGGACCGACTCCCAAAATATATAATAAGTTGGCCAAATTTCGATGCGGGGCAAAAAAAGGGGGAATTTGGGTCCGGCCACTGAATGCTCCCAATCTTCAGTTTCACATGAGGAGTGTATTGATAACAGGGAGCAGGCAAAGCCTGCCAAAAGGGAAAATTTTCCGCCCCAGAAAATAGATTGCCCAGATTTCAGCAACATTTTTAAATTTTTTTCAAAGAAGTAAAAATCACCAATCATAAAAAAGGGGTGTGCATGGGCAATTCCTTTATACCCAAGTTTTGTTTAAAGATATTGCTCCTGTGGCACCGCTTTGCCCCCCAACCCAATTTAGTGTAGAGGGGCCTTCTCTACCTGGAAATAATGAGATCAATTGAGGTCCTATGCGGGATCTAAGAACAATACTTTTCAAACACATTCATAGACCCACATTTTTTTTGAAAATTTTTTTTTCCCACTTCCTGCAGGTTTTGGTATATTTACAATTTTTGTGTTTCTAAAGTCGATCCAATAAAATATTTTACACTGAAAAACAAATGATAAAAATTTTTAAACTTATGAATTTCGGGCTCCTTATCTCACCATCCATTACAGTTTTTTCAACATGACACTATCTTTTATAAACAATCATCTTGGGATTCTTACTTTTTTTGACCTGCAACTATTTAGCAAGTTTATTTCTGAGTTCTTTCGGTACTGCTTTGTTATGTTTTGCCCTGGGGGGGACAATCTGCCTTCTGAAACTTGCAAATTTAAAAACCTTTTCTCAATTCCCAATAGTATGTGTTTTTAGTGATTTCCAATGCAAAGCATTTTTCGAGCAGCCATGAAGAAGGTTTCTCAAGAAAAAAGAAACTGCATCACCTAGCTTATTGATCGCGGTCTCTCGGTCAAGAAAATTGCTAAACTGCATCATGCGAGGCCATAACAGTTGGAAGAATATGAAATGCAGTCCGTCCATTCAAAGCCAGAGGTACTCCAGGCAATTCAGATCAACAAGCCGTTCATCACAAGGTCGATCGGGGTTCTAATTGACAGACACAGAGTGGAGGGGCTCGTAGGTTTATAAGAGGAGATCACAGGCCCCCATGCAAGCCCCGGGAAAACCCCAAATTACACAGGTCCGGGAATAGGGCCCGAAAAAGGTGAAGAAGCCTCGACTTAAAATCTTTTTAAGAGCGTCGGCAAAGATTTTTCAAAAAAAGTATAAAAAAATTGGAAAAGGTAATTTGGGAGCGATAGATGTGAGAAGCAATAGACGGGGCTAAATGGGGCAACTGGTTTTTTGGAACAATGGCTAGCGAATAAAGAAAAAAAAGAAATTGCAAGTTTGGTGAGGAATCTGGATTGGGGTTTTTTCACTGTCAAAGATTTTGGTTTATTTTCCAAACGAGTTGATCTTAAATCTGGCTAATTGTTTTATCCTAAACAAGCACTTCATTACCAAGTACTAGGGAAAGAAAAGGACAACGACCTAAAGAACCCAAAGGGTTGGAGAAGGAAGGTTAAAATGACAAGAAGTAGAGTTGCTGTATTGCCTCCAATCCAAAGAGGGTCAACCCAATCGAAAATTTGGGGGTGGAGGTAAGAAAAGCGTTTTCTATCCAAGTCCATCGCACCAACTTTTAGGAATTTAGAAGGACCGGGGACAATTTTTGTCAGATAGCTTAAATCTGTCGACCCAAAAGGGGTTTCAAGCAGTGCTAAAAACCCAAAAGGTGGTTTTTCAAATACTAACAATTAATAAAATTAACATTTTGATTTTAAGGACAAAAACATAACAATGCAGTTACATACAATCGCAAACTAAGCATGCTAAATACTTGAAAGTCAAATTTATGTATAAGATGGGTAGGGATGATTGTCAATAAACTGGGGTAGACTCATACGAAAGCTGTAGTGGAGGGTAAATAGGGGGCCTAAAGTCAAAAATCAAAACATTGTTCCCCCTTTTGCTTTCAATGTATGTTCTACCTAAAACTTGATTTTGTACTAAGGTAAAAAAAATGGATGTTACCATTTATACAGTAAAGTTATCACAAAAACATGCCCGTGTATGGGGGAAGTCGGGAGTTGGGGGTTTGGAATTGAGAAGTCAGGTCGGGGTTTTGGCTTGCCGATCCAAATCCCTGTTGGAAAAAATTTCTTTAAGTGAACCTGCTCTACAGGAAAACCAAATGATTTTGTTGGCCCTTTTAAGACCGAAAGTTTTGCTGCGTTTTAGATGTGGGGGGGGCTTTTCTTCAAAAAGATAATCCTATTTTGTCTGCCCAACATAGAAAAGTGACGTCAAGGAAGTCCAGAAAAAAAAAAAATCTTTGCTACAGTTCATTGTGTAGGATACGACAAATATTCCCAATGGAAACAAATGGATGATGATCCCCCGCGGTGTTCATGTAAAAAAAAATGTCTGTGTAAACATACCATGAGGGTCTCCACTTTTTGGATCTATACCTAGTTTTGGCTATAAAAACAAAATAATATTGTGAACCTTAAAGAAGACCTGCACTCCCAGCAAAGGAGCAGTCCGTCACTGGAGGGCTTATGGATGGATGTACTACAAGTGCACTTGCTCCATGACAGCAATTCTTGAGGCTCACTTACTTTGGGGTGCAGAAACGGGAAGGGGTTAGGGATAGGATTTTAAAAAACCTCATCCACATGCTGCAGACTTTTTTCTCTACAGAAATCTGCAGCAAGCGCATTCTGTTGTGGTTTTGTTGCAGATTTTCACAGTGTATTTCACTGCATGGGTAAAATACATGGTAAATCCGCAGATCTGCACTGAAAGCCACAGTGTGGAACCCGTCTTAAAGAAGCAAATATAGATTACAGTACAGTATAGTCCCACAATGTAGTACATGGCCTACAACAAGTGGTAAGCAAATGGTCAACAGTTATCACTATATGTATAATTAAAGCATAGACACTGTAAGCTCTTTTAATCACTACATCAACTGTTCCCATGTTGGCAGTCATGGAGTCTATTGTCAGATGGTGAGCGAAGAGTGACGGCATACATTAGTAAACCACAAAAAATAAAGTATGGCACAGCACACTAGACCATGCTATTCTATACAAAACAGATCCAATATACAGATAATGACTGAGAAGTAATCACAATTACGTAAATGCAAATAAAGATCCAAACATGGAAAGACAATCTCAATCAAAATTGGAGGGTGAAAATAAAAACTTCGCTTTAAATAAATATGCAATCACAAAATGACCGACAATAATGGTGCACTTATTAAAAACCAGCCTCGTACATATACATAAAAGTGTCACAAATAGCGTATTGTAAAGATAAAGAAAATTTCTGACCCTATTTAGCCCTACAACCCTTACACCTAAATACGGATTAACTGCCCCGAGAAGGATGACCCAATCAGAAACCTTGTCAAAAATAGAAAGGACAACACTTAAGAAGAAAAAATGGTGTCTTTATTCCAGCAACGTTTCAGCTCCAAAACAGAGCCTTTTTCAAGGCTTGAAAAAGGCTCTGTTTGGAGCTGAAACGTTGCTTAAAAGGGAAAACCATTTTTTCTTCTTAAGTGCTGTCCTTTCTATTTTTTACATTTTTTTCAGGCTTTGTTCAGCCTGTGGGACGTGCACTCATCTAGCTTTTCAAATCCCAGTGCTGTTTCTACTTTCTTTTTTTTTTCCCATCAGAAACCTGTCCCCGTTTGAAAAGCCCTAAAAAAACCTGAACAATAAGTTAAATGTTACCAACAAAGAAACAGTTGTCCCAACATTAACAGGTTTCAGTCCTTACCAGAATTCTTCAGGAGACCTCAGAGGTAATCAAAATATACATGAAAAAAAAAACAAAAAAACTTTCAAACTGTCATTAAATTTGATTGATTCATCCAGTTTTCTTGGTTTCATTTTAAATTCAGGGGCGTGTTTACTGGCTTCTACTAGGCTGCAGTTGAAGCCAGGTCTGTAGCTATAGCAACCTGTGCTGGCAGACTATCAGGAGAGATCAAACAAGTCTGTAGCTATAGCGACCCGATTAGCTGATGCAACTCATACAAGAGGAGATACCAAGAAATAGGTAGGACACCGTTAATGGACACATATTGCAAAGTGACTTATTTTTGCAAAATCCAACATAAAAAGCATTCCTTGTAGTGAGACAACCCCTTTAATTAGTATTTACTAATTTTTTGGTTTTACAATTTTCTTAGAACTTTTCATTAGGTGGTTTACCCTGAACTTTCAAAGAGTAATATCATTACATACAATATCCAAGATAAAGATTAATACATACATTACATGTGTCCAGAGTAAGGAAACGCTCAAACGTATGGCTGACCAAAAAAGTAATGTCAATGCATACATTACAGGTATCCAAAATGAGCATACATCACATGTATCACACTCTAAAGTGTCTGTGTGTCGGTTGTAGGAGCCATACTTGCCTTTAGGTGAGGGATCTGTTAAACGAATGCCTAAGTATCATCTGTCACCAACAGGCTATAATAGCATCATTGAACAAGTTTACAATGTATCTGTTAACCATATTCCATATTAGTCTATGGATAACAAATGTCACTGTTAAAACAGACTCCATTTAAAATACACATTGTAAGTTTTTCCCACCCTCTACGTTAGCAGGCAACATGGTAGATGTGGACACCCCCTACATCTGACTTTTTTTGTCAAAAAGGCACTGAATGCAGCTTTTTTTAACGACAATGTGTGTGGGAATCCTACACCTTATTCACGCATTGTAGATTTGGTCCACAATTTGCATCAGCATTTTTAAGTCAGCTACATCATGGGGAAATGTAATGGAAAGATTTCATGTCCATCCTTGAAGGGTTCTGCAGCAGAAAAAAAAGAAAAACACATTCACCACCGTTATAGCACTAATGCAGCCATGTGTGTCCAGCAGTCTCTGGTTCCTTCCTATTGCTACGGATGGCCACTGCAGCCAATCAGTACCATTCTCTGGAAGTCACTGAATGAACGGTCATGAGCAGTGATGCAATGGCACGTGATCTATGAAATCACTGATTGCAGTTTTGCACCGACCCCAAACCATGAGGTAACAGCCAACTACAGCACTGGAACGGAGGCGAGGAGATCCATTTTCTGCTTTGTTATACCACTTATGGCAGAGTGACCTCAGGTAGTCACATGTTTCTGCCACTAGAGGGCGTGCAGCCAGAGATGTGCTGCGGATGCACCACCAAGAACCTGGTCTCGGTGGGGAAAAGCCACCTATATTGGGTTAGTGACAATATGTTACTGCCACTTACAGTAGTGGAAGAATAGCTGCTAAGTGGCTAGGTATGGGGTGGCTGTTCCCACATTCCAGGAAGGGGTTTTGGTAGGTCTCTGGAGACCAGCTACTACAGGTGATCAGAGGGTGTGGTCGGCTGCCTGCATTTTGGAGCAACAGTGGAGCTGGAGAGAGGCTCTGGCCTCAGAGGCTTGAGGAAAGCCTATTATACAGTAAGAATACTGTTGTTTGTGGTACCGTAAGGTAGGCCCAGACCAAGCTAGTGAGGTACTCACTTCAAGTATATTTAGTGGCTAGACGGCTGACGATTTTGTTTGTGTCTTGTTGCCTGTATACTGTGCCTGAACAATAAAGCTGGCTGAGGCCAGTGTTAAACTGGACCATGTGTCTGAGTGCCATTTCGCTTACAAAAGCGGCGATCCAGGAGCAAAGAAACTCCCAGGGAGGTCCAAGATGGCATCCGAACGCAAGTGAGGCGTTATATACTGTTAAAGCATTTTGGCTTTTAACTTCTATTCTTGATTTTGGCTTCAAAATACTGATGCAACATATAAACTAAATCTGCAATGTGTATATAACCTTGTACTCAAAAGTGAAAAAGCAGACTGCAGTATAGTATACGGTGTAAGATAGTAGAAGCACACAAAATAGACAATAACCAAGTACTAAGATGACGTGTTCAGCGGCAAAGCGGTTAATACAGGAAGGATAAAGGACTTTGCTTCCTTCAAAGGCTTTGATTCCCATTTTACAAAGCTATTGATTCATATGTGACTGTACAACCTTGCAATGACTTAATCCCCCGTTATCTCCAATAGATGACTTTACTTTCTATCCAGGAGCGAAAAAATGTCATGTCCCCCTTACACGGTAACATACAAGCCTCCTAACTGGTGCCTGCGCTGCTGAAGCAGACAGTCAATGAATATGCCTAGGGCATCTCTTCTTCCTTGTTCAGCAGATGAGTCATTTACCTTTAACCAGAGGATAAACTTTGTGGCAAATATAGTGTTTGAGGAGTACAGATGAGAATTATTTGCCCTAAGGTGGCTTGGAGTCATGTTTGCTATAATGAAGCTATGACCCATGTCAAGGCCAGATTACATCTGGACTCCATTAGAAGAGTGTTATCACATAGGTAATATATAGAACTGTGTGTTATATATATATATATATATATATATATATATATATATATATATATATTATATATATATATTATATATATATATATATTATATATGGAGGCCACATCTTTCTTTCCTGCTGTATTAAAATAATCTACTAATAGATATTTGTACTGCACTGAACATGCATTGATTTAAGGGTTTGCTGACGTTGTTGCACTGAATATTGATTGAGCACTTCATACTATTTTTAAATTCTATGTATACTTTTGCAATCATTTGTTGCTTTTATGCATCTGAATAATAAAACCCCTAAGCAGACCTATGTACACATAATATGATTGTGAATTTACTCTTTTTTTCCCATCCGCCCCTCTTCTACATTCTGCAGTTAAGCGAGAGACTGACAGAAAGGAGAAGCTATGAGTAACCCATGAAGGCAGAATCTAGTGACACAGGGCTTCTGTGATCTCCTAAACAAAATGTAAGCATCGGAGCAGCTGCACCCAAAGTGGTGTCACTTTTCCAAAAGTTGCTTCATTTATTATTTTGGGGCAATACAAATGTACACACAGTTTTGTCATGTTTTATTTTCATAGAAAAAGGTAAGTGTCCATGTTAAAGGGGTGGGGGGCAAAGGGGGCGCGTTCACACGGCACAGGACAAATACCGGCCAGTTTGCCGGCCGGTCATCCCCGTTTGGCCCGTCCCCAGGGCCGCGGTGGGGGAGGGGCGGCTTTTCCCCCACGATGAGGGAAAGGCCCTCCCCCCCCCCATTAGAAGCATATTCCGCCCGGGAAAACCGACAAAAATGGTCCTTCCCCAAATGTTTTGCCGTGGGAGGCAAAACCCCGGGGGGAAAACCCCGGGGCGGGGGACTGCTGCACGGGTTTTCTAGACCCCCATTGTCCTTTTTTGGCCGGTTTTTCAGGCGGTCTGAAAAACCAAAAACCAGCTGAAAAAACGGCCAGGGAACAAAGCACTACTAACAATGACAATATTTCATAGCTGGTATCATGTGTGCAATACGTATTTGGATACATATTATATACCCAAATACATTTTTAACAATGTTCCATTCAGTTGTCCTTCATTTCAATGTAAAATACATATCGGCATTAAGACGATAATATTTTACATATGTTATTTATTGTGTTTTACGGATCTGTACAAAGGACTGATATGTGACTTCTGGATCCGTTTTCGATTTAAAACCCTTAACGACCGCCCACTGACTTTTGGCGTCGGCCGGTGCGGGTCATTCGTCTACAACGAAGTCTTTTGGAGTCGCTGCAGACATCCGGATTTGCGGCGGCGGCAAGTGCGCTAGGATCAGGGCTGTACTACACCGCCCCATCCCAGAGCATTTCCCGCAGCATCGGGGAAACGGGGGAACCCCCGCACCCCCGGGGCTTTAAAACCCTTTTGATTGCAGCGGTCGTCACCGCAGTGAATCAAAAGGGTTTTCCCTGCTCTTCGGGTGACCGGGGGGGGGGGGGGGTAAAAAACCCCCGGGACCCGACAGAGCCCGGGGGCGGTCAAAGTTTAGCCGGGGACCTAGGTGGCCCCAGAGTTTGTTGTGTATGAAACAAATTTTAACATACAGAGTACGTCCAATCACTGCCTGTGTCAGACTGACACAGTTATAATGTATTTTGCATATATAATAATTCAACTGAAAAAAAAAAAAAAAAAACACTTCTCCCTTCATGGGATTTAAAAAAAAAAAAAAAAATTCTGCCATTATTTATAAGTGAACTTAAACTATTCTTTCATAAAGCACAACTTGTCTCGAATAAAACGAGGCCTTATACAACTGCGTCATTGAAAAAATAAAAAAGTTACAACTGTTGAAACGCGAGGAGGCAAAAACTAAAAAAATGTTCTGGTCATTAACTACTTTTCAGGCCTGGGGCTTAAAGGGTTAAAGGGGTTTTGCCATGAAGTAAAATTGACGTGGGAAGTTTGCAAATTAAATAATAAACATTTTCACCATTCATCCTTATTAAAAATTCTGCACCGTTTTTGTTTTTAGCTGCCCTTTTAGTGATCCATTGTTTACAGCTCGGTCTCCCAGGGGATACGACCAGTGCTGAGAGCTCTCAGTCCTGGTGCACATGCCCAGACATCAACTCCCCTCTCAGGCAGCTACTGAGTTTTTCAACCCCAGGTGCTGTCATTCTACTCCCGTCTTCTGTGCTCCTTAGTAATAAGTCAAACAGTGCAAATAAATTAAAAAAGAAACCTCACTGAGCTATAGTGTATTGATAAAGAAAAAAAAATCCACGGGTTTGGTTCCTGCAGGGATTTGAACCCAGGACCCTTGTGTCGGGAGGCAAAAAGCATTACCTTTAGGCTACAGTGTAGCTACTTGTACCTCTGTAAATAAACAGACCTTTCTTTGACTAGAGAGAGGAAAGGCCTGGTGAGGTCATCCTGCTGGGTCGCATGATATGTAATTCAAACAAATCACACACGCCCCGTTCTGAGTACACAGGGCTGAAGAGCTGGATGCAGGAGGTATGAAATGAGATCGTGGCAAAACCCCTTTAAGGGGTTAAAAGCCAATAGAAACAATAGTCCAGAAAATGTATCCAAATATGTAACACACTTTATGGTACGTATTTTGATACGTTTTACGTGTTGTAAAAACGTATTCAACACGCTGTGTGCACACACCCCAACAGTGAAAACGCGAGATATATATATACATGGAACATAAGTGAGTATTTGATACATTGGCGATTTTGCAAGTTTTTTCCACATACAAAGACTGGAGAGTTCTGTAATTTTTATCGTAGCTACTCTTCAACTGTGTGAGACAGAAACTAAAAACAGAATCCAGAAATTCACATTGCATGATTTTTAAATAATTTTATTGCATGAAATAAGTATTTGATAAAAATAGAAAAACAGAAGTTAATATTTAGTTCAGAAACCTTTGTTTGCATTTACAGAAGCCAGAGGTTTCCTGTAGTTCTTGACCAAGTTTGCACACACTGCAGCAGGGATTTTGGCCCACTCTTCCGTACAGATCTTCTCAAGATCTTTCAGGTTTCGGGGCGGTCATTGAGTTTAACGAACCTCCAAAGATTTTCGATTGGGTTTAGGTCTGGAAACTGGCTAGGCCACTCCAGGGCCTTAAAATACTTCTTACAGAGCCACTCCTCAGTTGCCCTGACTGTGTGTTTCTGGTCATTGTCCTGCTGGAAGACCCATCCCTGACTTATCTTCAATGCTCTTACTGAGGGAAGGAAGTTATTGGCCAAAATCTTGTGATACAGTGCTGCATCCGTCTTCCCTTCAATACGGTGCAGTCATCCTGTCCCCTTAGCAAAAAAGCAGCCCCATACTATGATGTTTCCACCCTCATGCTTCAAGGTTGGGATTGTGTTCTTGGGGTTGTACTCATCCTTCTTCCTCCAAATATGGCAAGTGCAGTTGATTATTATTATTATTATTATTATTATTTTTATTTATCTTGGAGCGCCCTTGAAATTTCCCGGGGCTGTAAAATTTTCAGGCGGGTACATAAATAACATTGGTCAAACAATTACAAAGTGACAATAAGTGACTAACAACTGGTACAGAGGGAAAGAGGTCCCTTCCCGCGAGGGCTTACAATCTACAAGTTCTATTTTGGTCTCAGCTGAACACATTGGTGAACTTCATATGGGTCTGGACATGTGCTGGCGTGAGCAGAGGGACCTTGCGTGCCTGCAGGATTTTAATCAATGACGGTGTAGTGTGTTACTAATGGTAATCTTTAAGACTGCTGTCCCAGCTCTGTTCAGGTCATTGACCAGGTCCCATGTAGTTCGCAGCCCATTCCGGATCTTTTCCCGAATGAACCTTACCCCACAAGGTGAGATCTTGTATGGAGCCTCAGACCGAGGAAGATTGACAGTCATCTTATGTTTCTTCCATTTCCTAATAATTGCGCCAACAGTTGTTGCCTTTTCACCAAGCTGCTTGCCTATTGTCCTGTAGCCCATTCCAGCATTGTGCAGGTCTACAATTTTGTCCCTGTGTCCTTAGAAAGCTCTTTGGTCTTGGCCATGGTGCAGAGGTTGGCGTGTGATTTATTTAATGTGTGGACAGGTGTCTTTTATACAGGTACTGAGTTCAGAGTAGGGGGGGCTTCTTAAAGAAAAACTAACAGGTCTGTGAGAGCCAGAATTCTTGCTGGTTGGTAGGTGATCAATACTTATTTCATGCAACAAAATGCAAATTAATTATTTAAAAAACAAAGACACGTGTCCATCAAGTTCAACCAAGGGTGGGGAAAATGTGGGTGAGGGAGAGAGACAAGGACTTTAAGCCCAGCCTCCCCAAAGGGTTTAATCCCTGGAGACCCAAAAGGGCAAAAACCCAAATCGGGCTCCAGTGGAGACCCGGGTCTCTTACCCCAGAGGCCTCCACCAGCCAGGGTCCAGAATTTTTAAAATAGCTACGTACGCATTAATATTTTTTAGTTCCAGGTAGGTATCTAAGCCTTTCTTGAACTCTCTACAGTTCCTGCCGTGACCAGCTCCTCAGGCAGCTTTCCACAATTCACTTCTTACAGTGAAGAACACTCTTCTCCACTGGAGATTGAATACTTTTTTCTCTAGTCGAAGGGAATGTCCCCTTGTCTTTTGAGGGGGCTTTACTTGAAATAATTTTTCCCAAAACTTATTGTAGGGATCATTTATATAAATTAATCATGTCCCCCCGAAGCCGTCTTTTCTCAAGACTAAATAAGTTAAATTCTACTAACCTCTCCTCATAACTAAGATTCTCCATTCCCCTATAAGTTTGGTTGCTCTCTTTGTACTTTTTCTAGCTCATACATCTCTTCTATAAACTGGGGCCAGAAACTGAACAGCAATTCTAAAGTGAGCCGCACCAATGCTTTGAACATGCGTAGAATTACATCCTTGTCCGCGATCCATGCCTCTTTTAATACACGCCCAAAATCTTACTTGCCCTAGAGGCAGCTGATTGACTTTGCATGCTGTTTCTGTAGTCTATATCTACAAGAACGCCCAATCTTTCTAAACAAGCGATTCTCCAAAATTTTTCTCCCCCCAGGAATATGATGCCTGTAATTATTTCTCCCCAGATGCAGAACCTTACATTTATCCACATTGAACCCCATTGCCAAGTGGATGCCCAAGCACTCAGTGTGTCCAGGTCTGCTTGCAATTTAGAGCATCTTCCATAGATTGCACTACCCTCATAGCTTGGTGTCATCTGCAAAAAAACGAAACCTGTATTAATTCCCTCCACTATATCTTTTAAAAAATACATTAAATAAGGAAGGGCCCAATTACTGAGCCCTGCGGCACACCACTCACAACTGGGGACCACAGAGTTTGGAGTCATTTACCACCCCCTCTCTGAGTACGATCCAGCAGCCAGTTTTTTATCCAATTACACACACTTATCTCTAACCCAATGGATTCTAATTTACCTAACAAACGCTTATAGAAGAACCTATTTAGTTCCTCTGCCTTCTCTTGGTCCCCAGTGACCAGCTCCCCATCACAGGTTTTTAAGGGTTCTACTTGCTCTGACTGTGGCTTTTTGGTATTTATATGCTTAAAGAATTTCTTGGGGTTAGTCTTGCTGTCCTTGGCCTCCTGCCTTCCATTAGCAAGGGTTGCAGCACCACATTTGGCCACCCAGGGGGGTTGCTACAGTAGTCAAAGTCAAATGAAGGCACTAAGGTCTGCAAGATTGCCATTATACCCTCTCATAACCAGGGTGTAATAGCATAAGTACTGCAGAATATAGTACAAGTAATAGCATGTTCAAGGCCTCTAGGGGCTAGACATTACACTATAAAAAAAAAAAAAAATAAAAAAAAAGTATAGTAAAGAATGTAAAAAAAAACAAAAAAAACTTTTCTATTTTACAAATAACAAAATGTAAACAATGAAAAATTAAGCATAAGGCTATGTTCGCACGATGTATTTCGGCGTGTACAGTATGTGCCACAATACATCGTGTCTCAGGAGCTCACACTGAACAGTGCTTACTCCCATGGCACGGGGGAGGGAGGTGGGGGGGGGCTCGCCGGCCCCATAGACATGCAGTACTCGCGGTGGGGGGGAAAGAGGGGTAAACCCTATTCTGTAGGGGGAAAACTAAA
>JAODAL010048063.1:0-29336 GCA_025379985.1 Phyllomedusa bahiana | reverse complement strand
ATGACAAAAATGCGGTTGGGGGTCAGAAAGGAAAGGTTTAAAAGATAAAAGAGGATGTTTTTAGTCTGTCTGACGCCCAGTTTATAAAGGCCATCTGAGGGGGTAAAGGGAAAACCCGGGAATCGGAAAAAAACCGGGCGGGTGGGGCAACCCCTTTGGGCATTGCCCCTTGCTTGTAGCCCCCCAGTTTGGGAGGGCCGGAAAGTCAGGCGCCAAGTCACCGGGTTTTTGATGATGATGATGAGGGACGACTTTGGGCCGGATCCATCCTGGTCTTTTCCGCAGAATTTGCTATAAAGCGCTTATCAGGGACGGGGGGGGGAGGAAGACGATGGGGTGGGAGTCAAAAACGGGTCCCCCCAAAAAAAAGGGGGGGGGGCCCGGTCGCAGAAGTCCGCTAAATATTTTTTCCCCCCAGCCACGGCCCAGCGAAAACCCCCGCCCCCTCGTTTTATCGCCGTCAAATGGGTCCAGGACCTCTCAAAAGGCCTGGGCCTTCTTTGAGCACCTCTGTTTCCCACCAGCGATGTCAATGCCCCCTTTTTCCCGAAAACCCGCTTTAATTTGGGGCAAAAAACCTTAAGTGGTTAACCACCCCCAAAACATGTCTAGTCACAGCAGGGGAATGCATGATTTTAAAATGGAGGCAAAACTTGGCCAAAAAAGGCCAAAACCGACCCCGGGGCCTCCAACCACTGTCACCCCTCTGCCCTCCGCCTCCCCCTTTCTTCTGCCCCCCCAAAAGCCCCTCACTGCCCATGTCTTCGGGGGGGAGCCCATGTGGGTTCCAGCCCCCCGCTTCAGCCTCCCCTCGCCCAAGTCCCAAACCAGCACCACCGAGACCCATTACCCCTTCTCCTTCCCCCAGTTTGACGCCCTGCACGCCTTACAGGGGCCCATCTAGCACCACCCCCTTCGCTTCCGGGTTTTGGGGAGCAAAAGAAACATTTTTAACCCCAAAACCACCCCAAACCCAAAAAGGCCTGAATGTGGGCAATGCCGGGTTTTTTTGGGCCCTTTGGAAAATTGTTGCCTTTCCGTCTGGTGGACACAGAGGGGTTTCCCCCGTCATGGCCCCTTGGGGCCCCAATTTACCCGATGCCGAGCGTCCCTGCCCGGCCACCCCACGTGTCTTTCAAAAAATTTCAAGCGCGTTATCTGCATCTGTTTTCCGGGAAAAAGGGCCCATCCACCCACCGAAAACATGGACTAAAAAGCAGGGCCCAAGGGGCCGCTATTTTCTTTGGGGACAGTTTCACTGGGTGACGGGGTGGATGTCTCGGGGGGTTGACGGTGGCTTCAGGCTCGGCGCCCCGCTCTTAAAAAACCCGCAGGGATGGGCGGGGCCCTCTTTCCCCCAAGGTCCTTGGGGGCTTTCATTTCCCAGGAGAAACCAGGCCGTTTTAAAATTTAAATGCTTGGGGGCCCCGGGCCCCCACCACAGGTCAGGAGCTGTGGACGGCCCCCAACGAAAACCGGGGCCCCGGGGTGGGGGTTTACAAAAAACCTTTGTCCCAGGCAAGGTGTTGTGCTAAAAGGGGGCAAAAATCTGTGGCCGCCCTTAAGATCGTTAGGCGGGGCACATTCCCGCCTGGCACTTTAAAAAAAACCTCTTTTCCAAAAAATTTTTCTAAACCCGGCCCTACCCCGGGTCTGGACTCCCCTCGAAAAAGGGGGTCGAGGTCTGAGTTCCCCTTCCCGGCGTTCGCACCCGGCTTCGCCCCGGGGGGCCGGGCGTTGCAGCGTTCATCCCCCCCCCTAACCCCCCCTCCCCCCTAACCGTCTCATTGTTGACGTGGTTGGAATTCCCCCCCCACTTCCCTCCACCCGATTGTGGCCAGCACCCAAAATCCCTTTGAGCCTTTAAAACAAAAGTGAAAACAGGGCCTAAAAGGGCAGCGGGGGCGGACCCCCCGGGGTTTTTAAACCCAAACCCGGGAAGGGAGGCAGGTGAAAGGCTCTGCACCACCCTTGCAGTTTTAAAGGGAAGCCCCCAAAATGGCGGGTGCGGACGTCCCCTTGTCAGCATGAGCATTGTGGGTTGATCTTAGTTTGGAACGATCGTTGGACACTCTAAAACATCGGTCCCGCCAGGACGGGGGGATAGAGGACCAAAAGTTTGGGGGGAACGACGGACCTTTCTTCCGTCAAAATCCAAAAAAGGGCCCCAAAAGTTTCAAAATTTTATGGGTTTCTTCATTAGGCAGGGGTTCAGGGTCCAGGGGCTATTGAAAGGGCGGCGCATCATTTCTCAGGGTGCATATCTGAGGCAAGTCAGGGCTGTGTTGAAGCTGTCCCGGGAGGAAGCGGAGGGGGAAAGGAGGTATTCCTAGACACCGACGTTACTGAAGCCCCCTCCCTTGGAAAGAGTTGGCGTGAATTTAAAGGCGGAGGGGGAAGTTTGGGGGAAGATCGGGTTTGTTTAGTGCCCCTCGACCCAGGGGCGGGGGAAAATAAAGGGCTCCATTCTCATATGAGTGTTTGGTTTGCCCCAAATTTTCCCCAAACATGATCCTCGCATTAAAAGGTCACCCAAAAATGAAAAACAGTTACTGGGTGGCCCCCTCCTGGACCCCCGGTACAAAAAAAAAACTCAGCACTTTCCTTCAACCCATCCAAAAAGAGAGTAAAATGCGGGAAATAGGGGAACCTTGCTGATTGATCAACTGGGACATCTGTTGCGTCTGCTTTCACGCTTCAAATGTCCCGGTGGAAAAACGTCGGCCGCCCTGACAGCAGTAGAGTGCCAAGTAGCCGTAGGGGCAGCAGCGGGAAAAGGTGGCAGAAGCCTAATGGGTGACCTTGGCAATCTTTTTTTCCCAAACCTTTCACCAACGCATGCAATGCAGGGAAAAACAAACAATACACAGAAAACCAGCTTAAAAATTATGGTGCCGACTTTTTCTGCGTCTCAACACCGGGGTTTTTTTATGGTTCCAGCCCAAAAACCCTTTCTGGGTATCCAATAGGACAAATGGGCCGGGAAGCTCTTTCGCCACCCCTAGAGGGTTTCCTGCCAGCAGCTAGTTTTCCATATCTGAGGGGACCTCAGCCCAGCTGGAGGAGTAAATTCCCAGACAAACGCTTTTCGGTTTTCCCACGGGAAAATGGGTTCGTTTTGATTTATCATCAAGAGAATGGGGGAAAGGTTCTCTAAAATTGTGTTTTTGGCCCCTTGCGAGGTCACCGATTTTTGCAGGTCTACTTCACATTCCTCTTCAAAAAGAAATGGTCCCTTAAAAAAATTTTTTTTTTTTTAAAATTGATCATTTCTTACTGCAATTTTTATTCTCGGGTTCCCAACATTTCACTTTGCTGGTTTTGCGGTGGGGAGACTGAAAAAAGACAGAAAAGGTTTTTTTTGAAAAAAACCGTATTCCCATGTACTCACTTTATCTTTTAGAAGTTTTTTGCATTGTCAATGGTTTTTTAGGTCATGTTGTGTGAATACGCTATAAAATTTTGGTCCTTTTGGGAAAAAAATGTGTTTCTAAGTTTGGGATTTTTCCATCACAATTTTTAAAAGTGGTGAGAATCAATTTATAATTTTTTTGGGGGGCATGTTGGGTGTGAGATACGCAAAAATGTGGTCCTTTAGGGAAAAGAAATGTGGCTTCTAAGTGGCAATTTTTCCCTCAAATTTTTAATAGTGGCTGAGAAAATCATATTTTTTAATTTTTTGGGGTCATGTTTCTTTTGGGAAAGGAGCAAACTACAGGTCCCCATTAAAAAAAAAAAATGTTGTTTCTAACAGACATGTGTTCTTAAAAAATTGTCAAAAATTTGGGCCCCAAGGGTCATGTTTTGAATTTTTGGGGGCATTTTGCTGGGGACATGCAGCTAAACTAAAAGGTCCTATTTATAAAAAAAAAGTTTTTCTAACAGACATTTGTTTCTTTTTCCCAAATTTCCCAAAAAATGGCTCAAGGGTTTATGTTTTGGAAAATTTTTGGGGGAATTTTGCTGTGAAATTCACTAGACTACAGGTCCAATTTTTAAAAAAAATTTTTTTTTTAACAGGGCATTTGTTTTCCCCAAATTTTCAAAGTGGTCAAGGGTGGGTGGGCCCGCCAAAAAACAGGAATATTTTGGGAAAACGGGTTTAAAGGACAATTTTTGCAAAATCCCTTTTTTTTGCAAGGGTTTTAACATAGCTACAATCCCTGTATTAGGACAACCCATTTTAATACAATTTAAAAAAAGAAAAAAAAGACATGGGGGGATTCCATCCTAATTTTAAAAAAAGGGGTTTTCTAGAATTAAATACTAAAAAAAAAATTTTTAAAAGACAAAATGCTGTAAAAAAAAATTCCCCTAAAAGTTTAAAAGGGGGGTACAAAGACTTGACCAAAGTAGGGTTTTTCAAGGACATGGGGAGTATTGGGGGGCACGGGCAGAGAAAAAGAACAAGGGCAATTTCCTCCAGCCCCGTTGATTTAAAAAGAGAAAAGAATGCCAAGAAAAAGGGGACCTGGGGGGAACAGGGCCCCTTTAACCCCCAGTATTTTTCCCAAACGAAACTCCAATTGGGCCCCACTCTACGGAGGAGCAAGCGCTACCCAGGTCTTACCTTTTAATGAGGGAAAGGGTGGGGGGTCTTTCTCACACTTCCCCCAACCCCACTCGCTTCAGCAAAATTTTTTTTTGTGCTGCCCTCATAAGGGCATTTTTACAGTGTTAATAGATCGGAAAAGCCAGCCGGGGTCTCACCGGGACCCCCCTTTTAAATCCCCGGCCCCGGGAGCTAAACCTGCATGTTAATAATGACAAAACCTAGCCTGGGTTTTCATCGCACCCACGTAAAATCCGGCCCTGGTGCTGAACCTGCAAAGTTAAAAAAGGGGTGACAGACGGCAGCCGGCTCTCCCCGTTTGGGGGGAATCAGGAAGAGCTTTTTAAAATTTTTTCTAAAAAAAAACTGAAATTTTGGGAAAAAGGGGATTTTTGTGAGGTTTTAATAGTGCAAAAAGGGCTCCTGGGGTGGCACAAAATTTCAAAAATTTTGAGGTTAAAATTTTTTGGGGCGGAGTCACTAAAGGGGGGCGCATCAAATTTTATCTCCAGGGGGAGTCTGTTTCCCCAACACGGGGAAGGTTTTGGGGGGGAAAAAATGAAACCTTTGGAAAAGATTTGGGTGAATCAGGGTTCAGAAGCCCGGAGGGCCCAAAGTCCCTTTTAAAAATAAGAAGTTTTTTTTTGGGGTGATTAGGACATTTGTATTACTTATGGGGTGTGCCGGGCGAAAATTTAAAACATCTAAACGTGTAAAAAAAACCTTTTTAAAAACGCAAAGGGGGGGGTGTATGTTGGGATGGGTTTTCACACTTGAAAAAAAAGAGCAAAATGATTAAAAATGTAAAAAATATAAATAAAAAATTCCCTAAATAAATTTTTTTAAAAAAAATGCATTTTCCAAAAAATATACTTTAAAAGACCCCGTTCCCCCCCCCCCCCCCCCTGTACAAAAAAAGCAAGTGCCAAATTTGTGGGTCTGTGGAAACAAACAGGTTTTGGGGGTTTATGCTGTGGCCCCGGAAAAGATTAGTCAATGGGCCAAATTTAAAAAAAAAATGGTGGTTTGAAAACTCCTTTTTCCCACCTTTTTAAATCTGGGGGTCCGACCCGATTTTAAAATTGGGAAAAACGCGGTTTCAGGACAGATATAAATTAATTTTTCCATTTCAAAATAAAATGGTGGGTTTTAGACTCTTTTTTTCCCGGGCTTTTTAAATTTGGGGGGCTTTCAGGTTTTTGGGGTCATACTTGGCCCCGTGACGAAAAAGTTTAATGTCCAGCTCAACTAAAATTTGGGGGTTAAAAGAAAAACCCCATTTCAGAAATTTTTAAATCTGGGGGTAAAGCGGTTTGGGGCTCTTGTGGGGGCCCAGGCAGGTTTTTGTCAATTCCAGTTTAAACTAAAATGGTGGTTCAAAGACTACTTTTTACGGCAAATTTTTAATCGGTGGGTCAGAAGGGTTTTAAAGGTCATTCTGCCGTACAGGGGCAGATATAGTCAATTTTTCCATTCAACAAAAAAGGTGGTTTCCCGGGCTCCTATTTTCCCACAAAATTTTTTAATCGTTGGGTCAGACAGGTTTAATGGGCATTCTGTGTACAGGGGCAGATATATCAATGTCCTTTTAAAATAAAATGGGGGTTTAAAGGGCTCCTTTTTTCCAATCCTTTTTTAAAACCGGGGGTCATGCAGGTTTGGGGGCTTTTTAATGTGGCCCAGGACAAAATTTTAGTCAATGTCCAGCTCAACTAAAAAGGTGGTTAAAAGGTTCCTTTTTTCCGGCACTTTTTAATTGTGGGGCAGACAGGTTTAAAGGTATTCCCGCTGTACAAAGGGCAGAAATAGTCAATGTCCAGTTTCAATAAAAAAGGGGGGTTTAAAAATTCCTTTTTTTCCCGGGACTTTTTAAATTTTGGGGGGCATGCCGGTTTTTGGGGTCGGGTTCTTTTTCCCGGACAGGGTATTCAAAATTCCCCCCCCGTTAAGTTAAAATTATGGTTCAAACATACTGCCTTTGGCACTTTTTAATTTGTGGGTCAAAGCAGGTTTAAGGGTCCGGGTGTGCTACAAAACAGGAAGTGAAGGGGCCCGGGGACTTTTTTTCTGTGGCTTTTATAACCAAAGGGGGTGTTGCTTTAAAATATAGCATGTACTCATTTGCGTTGTGTATGTTAATTCCCGGGTTCTCCACCCCGTTTGGGGGAATAATGAAGGTGTTTTTCCCTCCCTAGATTTAATGGTCATTGGCGATAAAACTATTATCCCACTATCGGGAAAACGCTTGATAATTTTCGATAACACTATCCCACCCATGACGGAAAAATCAAAAGTTTTAAACGCTCATCCCCTAGTCCCTTTTTTGTCCCAAAAAATTTTATAAAGGTCCATAAGTGAAAAACTAAAATATGTTGGTCACACAATATAGTATAGCAGTGCAAATATAAAATTAGAGATTTCTTTTTCAAAATACTAAAACAGAAAGAAAACTCTACACATTTGTCATCACCAGAACTGTACCGACTTGCAGAACACAGATTACATTTTGATCACATTCCATCTCACCTTAAACATTTCTTCTAGTTTCCCAGTATAGTCTATGGTACAGTCAATAGCACAATTAAAACGTACATCCTGTCCTGCAAAAAACAAGCACTCACATGTTTAGGCATATGGAAAAATAAGAAGTTATGACTCTTGGAAGGCGGGGAGGTAAAACAACCAAGAGGCAAAATTTTATGAACAGCTGTCAGGAAGGGATTAAAGATGAAATTCAATTTGACTTGAATTTCAGTGATTTGATTTCAGTCGGCCCAAAGTTGGGGCTAGGGTTAGGGTTTGAACTTACTTTTACAATTAACTTACAGTAGCACAGCGCTACCAATCGAATGTCATCTTCAGCTCCTTGTTCATTCTGGCGCAATGTCACTTCCAATTAATATGACTTAGAGGTTAGGGTTAAAGGGGTGTTCCAGCCCTAACATTGCTCGTTTGTCGGTTGGGGTATGAGTAAAAATAGAAGATAAGGCTTATACTTACTTCCTGTTCACTTCCAGCTGCCATTTTGTTCATCCAGGAGGTAAACAGTGAATCTTCATTGTTTACGTGACAGGTGCAGCCAATCACAGGCCACAATGTCACCTGAACATGATCTCTTTGACCTGTAACTGGCTGAAACTGTAACGTGAACGAAGACATCCTTATTTAACGAACCGGCAGCCGGGAGTGAACGGGAGTGTCCAGGAGGCAAGTATAAATTGTAAAAGTATAATTTTACTCATAACCCAACGGAGAAACAAGCAATGGAACACCCCTTTAACTCTTATAGTGATGTCTTACTGGAAGTGACACTGGAGTGAAAGAACTGTAGAATAAGTTTACTGTAAAAATGTATAAAAGACTCTAACCCCAACTTAAGGATTAGGGTTAGAGATATCCTGAACCCATTTTTTTTCACAAGTTTGCTGAACCAGTCTTGAACTAAATAGGGACCTATTCAAGCAACACTATTAATATTACACTGCATATTATACTACAGTTTCTTTCTAACATAAGAAAAAATAGATTTTTTATAACTGGGCAGAACCTAAGCCTACAGAAAAGTTTACGCCTATCAAAACCCTGAGAGAGTCAGATGTACTAGAGTACATCCTCTCCCTGGTGACACCATCATTCAGTTTTGAATGAAACCCTAACAAATGAAGTATACAAGTGTATAATACAGGTAAATAATCAGCAGATAATACAGATAAAATATACATTGTTATTCCATTTTTTTTTGTCAAACTGTTTATGATGACTGAATTTTACCACCTTAGGAAAAAAAAAAATAGTGAAGGTAATTGAATTAAATTTCACATATACTATGGCTATAATTTAAGATCATAAAACGGAACTCTATCAATGGTTACAATGAAATATTTAGAAGAATTAAATGCATCAAATTATAGTAAAATTCATGTACTAATTAAACCTCTGACTGCTGTTCCCTGAGGTTTTACATGCCTCCTACTTATTAACCAAATTTAATTTGCTTAAAATCACTTATATTCAAATCACACTACATAAAAGTACATTCCTACAAAATCAAAATACAAAATGTATATTGTACCTTATAAATTAAGTTTTACAAGGAATTGGCCAAATCATTTAAATGATTTATAATTAAAACGTTAATAATTTATTAAATGAAATCATAGTTCTGATTCTGAATGTTAGTAAGTTAAAATTATTTAAAATTAATTCCTCTAGAAAGCAGAATAAGGAAGATACTATCACAAGACCAGAATGTGTTTACAAATTATTTTTTCAGGAGACTTTAAAGGGGTCTTCCCAAATATATAACCTATTCAGAGGATGTTTCACATGACAACTGAGGGATTACACTAGGTCACACTTAGCAGCTAATATCTTGCCACTAGGGTTTTTGATTCACTTAGAACCTTGGAGTTTCTTATTTTTTTACTGCCCATCTGTATGTATCTATATTCTGTCTATCTACACACACACACACACACACACACACACACACACACACACACACAAACAAACAAACAAACACACACACACACACACACACACACACGCATATATCACATTATTATGACTACCAGCTCATATTCAGAGTAACCACAGTGTGCAACATATACAACAGCTAGACACAGGGCCATCTTTTCCATTGGGCACACTAGGCAGCTGCCCGGGGGCCCCACAAGCATAGGCGCCCCTGGTGGTGTATGTATATCCCAGGAATACAATAAACATATCCTGGATCCCTTGGTTGGCTATGCTTATTTAACTGTTTGTGTGTTTTTAGGATGTGCAAACAGTTAAAAACCATGGTGGAGAAGGGAGCTAAAGGTTCCCTGCCCTGCCAAATAGTCTTATAGGCTGAAGGCTGGCAGTGTCCAGACATAAGTGGTGTGATAATATTGGTGTAACCATCCATCTGATTCAGAGCCCCATATGCAGTAAATTGTGCTGAACTGTTGTGTTAGACACATCTTGTAGCCCCTGGTTCATTTTGTCAGTGAGCTTCTCTTCTATAGCGTGTCGCTACACCCTTGTGCCATTTTGTAGCCAACATTCACCTCTCACATCAGTTTCAAAAATGCTGACATCCCTTTTTGCAACTCTGATAAATTGAAGGAATTGTGTGCAGACAGCCTGTTGCACACTTTACATACACACCAAGCCAGTGCCGAAAGTAGAAATGGACATTATAAAATGGCTCAACTGTGTAATATGTGGCTGCAAAAAAAGTAACTGAAATGGGTTGCAACTACACTATGGGCCACATGTATGAAACTGTTTAGGTCTAAAACTTACTCTTTTGCCCATAGTAACCTATGGGCAAAAAGTGAGTTTTAGACCAAAACAGGTTCATACATGTGAACCTATTTTTGGAGATGAAAGAACACTGTACACCAACACTAAAACTTCATCCCAACAGTGAAGCATAGTGGATGGAGGATCATGGTTTAGGGTTGTTTTGCTGCCTAAGGACCTGGATTGTTTGTAATAATTGAATAAAAAATTCAAAACATCTCTTTTCAGGATAGTTGGGAGAGGGAGCTCAATCTGACTCTCTCTGAGGAGGATTGGCTCAAAACATTTCAGTTAATCCACAAATCTTCGATATCCTCCAGAGCACATGAGTTGAATTATAAGATTGTCACAAGGTGGTACCGAGTGGCTGCTCTCTTGCACACCCTGTTTCCTACCATCTCGAGTGTTTGTTGGCGGTGTGGAAGGGAGAGGGGTACTATGTCCCATATCTGGTGGGGATGCTCGGTCCTACAACACTTCTGGGAGGAGGTGATTGACATTATCCACAAAATACCGGGTATAAAGATCCAGAACACGCCTGCCGCGGTACTCCTCTTTGACATCCCGCTCCCCACGGCCCTCCTTAAGTCTCATTAATTACATTTATGCTCTTGGCAGCAAAAATGATCATTCACAGATTCTGGTTATCTAAAGCCCGCCCAGCGTTGACGGACTGGTTTCGGGAGATGCATGTATTACAGTGGCTAGAGGAGTCCAGAACAGACTCACCACTGTGCTATAGCAAGTTTCTGCACATCTGGGGAGACTGGATCTCCTTTTGCGACCCGGATCACTATCTTTCCTACTCATAGGGGGTAGAACGTTGGTACTTGTTATTGACTCGGGCAAAAAGTTGAGGTGGATAAGAGATTCTTAATTGGCCCCTATCATTTCCTTTTGTGGGGGAAGGTTGTCGCTGACGAGCCGATGACAGGATTTTTTTTTTCTTTTGTATACATATGGTTTTTGTTATTTCTTTGTTACAACTGCTCTCTTTAAAAACCTAAGGAATAGTGTCTGCTGAAAAAGGCCCTATCGCGATAGCTACATAGTTCCACCGTTTGGGTAGTATCCATACTGGGTGCTGCAGAGAGCAGACCCGCTTTCTTCCCTAGCCGAGGAACTTTTGAGCCTCCAGCCACAGGAACCTTGTTTCTGCATCCTTAGGTCATTGAATTGCTTATATGTGAACGCTGTCAGCTTTCTTATGATATTGTTTCATAATTGTCAGCAGATATGACCTTTGTAATGTGTTTACAATGATCGTTTATTACATGATTGTTCAATAAACGCTTTTTTGAATGAGAAAAAATTCAAAACATTTTACAGGACAATTTAGGGGCTGCCATCCATGATCTCAAGTTGAGGAAACATCGTGAGATGTAGCAAGACAATGACACAAACATACAAGTATATCAACTAAATAATGGTTGTAAAGAAGAAGACTTAAAGTTTATAATAAGCAAAGGATAGCCCAGATGTAACCTTATTATGATGATATGGCATGACCTAATGAGGGCTATATAGGCAAGACATTATAGATAAACCAAAACAAATGTGAAGGGCGAAATGCCTTCAAATT
Source organism: Phyllomedusa bahiana (assembly GCA_025379985.1). Classification (NCBI taxonomy): domain Eukaryota; kingdom Metazoa; phylum Chordata; class Amphibia; order Anura; family Hylidae; genus Phyllomedusa; species Phyllomedusa bahiana. The sequence goes on along the minus strand of JAODAL010048063.1, from coordinate 17,913 downwards.
CTTCCTTAACAACAAGATTCTGCGAATCTATAGAAAGTGTTTTTATGGAGGTGATTGTTGCTAAAGAAGACCCACAGGTTATAACAATCAAGGGTTCACATAGGGTATGTTCACACAGGGTATGTTCATTGCTCTGCAATATGCCCAAAATGCGCCCAGCAACTATGGTAGTTAATAGCTCTAATTGAAAGCTATGTATAGTCAACGGTTTCCCCGATGTTTTTCCCGCAACGGGGGAAAAAAATTCGCATATCACTTCTTCCCAGAGCTTAGGTGCAATAGAGAGTGAAAGTGAGTGGGAGCCGGCAGTCAGTGTTTTAGACGTATGCACTGGCCAGTGCGTACTTCTAAAACACCCGGCATATTGCGGCGTGCACAATACGCTCCAAAATATGTCATGTGAACATACCCTTACTTTTCATCTGCACTTTGGATATTGGACTTAATTGGCTTTAAGGAAGACATGAACCACAGTTTAGCCAAATTGTGTTTATCTATTGCTGTGACTTAGATTACAATCAGATGACATTTTGCTAGTCATCAACGGGAGTTTTTATTGAAACTGGCAATTTTATCACTGTGACATATCCAGCTTTCATTAAAGTTGACCTAGACTACCAGACTAAGTAAGGTCAGAACCATTTTGTTGAAGTACTAATTCCAGCAAACTGGTGTTTGAAAACCTTTTTTCTTTTTCATAAATTCGTCAAAACAAATTATTCTTGTGAAAAACACATTAGGTATTTCAATTTTCTTCATTTTCATTGTTATTTTAATGGAACTGGGAAACCAGAGAAGAGCTAAAAGGCTGATCTTCATTTTCATGCTACCTTAATATGCCACTGATAGGCCCCGAACTTGCTTCAACTTTAGAAGACAACATAGAATTTAGCCACATTTATAATAAAGAATAAAGAGATTGCTCTAGGCTGGCATCCTTCCATCCAACAAAGATGCCAAATTGTATTCAAGTATCATTTGAGCTTTATCAAAATGCATTGTAGAAACCATAAACACATTAGATCTTCCAATTTAACAAATGTCAGCAGAGAAAGACATAAGTCACCCTTGCCATGTAATTATTCATGGGAAACTCATTATTTTCTTCATTTAAAACTTCTACTTACTATTTAATGTAGATAAATCCCCTTTGGCTAATGGACTGTGGCATAATTAGACATGCTGAATTGTATCTTTTAGTGGTTTTCTACTTTCTTTCTGGTGACATATGGCTTCAGGGCACTTAGTTGTAGCTTACAGGTTGCTAAACTCGGCAGGATTTACAATTAGTACTGCTGAGCTGGTAATTTTGTGACAAAATAAAAGATGGAAATTGTGCTGCTTTATGTAACTGTTAACTTCCAAAATTCAAAATTAATTTTTATAAGGAACTTAAGCTGTCTGCACCATGGGAAGCATGAAACAGGGACCGGCTTTCTTATTACGACCAACTATGAGGTATTTTGAAACACTGCAGCGTTCCAGAGAAATAATAGTTTAGAAATGAGCCAGGAACTGGGTGAAAAGTGAAGAAGCTAGCCCCTGAGGACTCATTGCCTACATCTGCTTGTGTTTAGAGAGAGTCCTGTCAAACAAGGTCAATGCATGGGATAAAACTATCAGGGGCCACTACTTTGACTTTTCCCCTGTTATTGACTCATCTTTAAAATATGATTAATCTGCAAAATTTCTCTGTAGCTGGTTGTATAGAGGGATTATGTCCCTTTTATATGCTGCCTTTGGCTTGGGCAGCAAGTAACTGAGGTTGGTTTTACTTTAACATGCTATAAAAAGTACTTGCCTTTAACCAATAGAGTAGGAAAGACAACCATGGTATCCCAAACAGATCTGTTACCCATCAAACCAGTTTCAGGGCAATTTTCTACTACCTCCAAAGTAGTTGCATTAGGCCGCTAGGTGATCAGTGTCTACAACTGATGTATTTGACTAATGTAACCTTGTAGTCATAATGGTGGAATGTTATGCTAACCGATCTTCCAAGAACTTGTGATCATATCCTCCTGGCTTCATGATATACTTGTTTACTATTTCTGTGGTTTCCTCTTTCATTGGCTACTTCTATGTGGGGTTAAGTCAGCTAGCTCACTCATTAATTGCTTGAATGTCAAGTTCATTTTAGTGTGTGCATTGAAAATTAAAATATTGATTGCCTGCATGTGACATAGCTTTGTTCTTAGACTATTACCTCGACTCATAGTTTGCCTGTCTACTTCCTGTGCTTTACCTGGATCCCAGGCTCAGTCTACTTCTTAATTTCATCCAATAAAAAGGTTAGTTCCAATAGCACTGCATATGTATGCAGCATTTCTAGTTCTTCCAAACAAATGTAGCATGGTTTTGCACAACATCCTATTGATCGGTTTATAATTAATAATTTTCTAGAATTAAGTCAACGGCCTGGTTCAAGACCATGAAGAATCACAGATGGCCTGTAATAGCCAGTGGCCATGGTTTGTTATCTCCACATAGATGCACTCAACTTTTAATAAAAATGCAATGCATGAAGTGGTGAGCAGTGGACATTTTTTCTACAAAGTATGGGAATATTCTTGAATATGTTGCCACCTAACCTGTATAATACCTTCCCTGGAACTTGTGGTTCTACTTCAGTTCCTGACTTCTGGCTCAGTATGATCAAACTCTGATCCAGCAGTCAAATTTCAGATCATCTCTACTGTTGTCGGTTGGCAACTTATTTGAGGACTGTGACCTGGTGGAAGCCTGCAGCAAAGTCCAAACCTCCTTGTCGTGGTTAATGGTGAAAACCAAGGCTCCATTTGAAGCCTTATGATCTAAAATCTGAGAAATGTGGCACATTTCTTAAATTGGGTTAGTGGAGATTAGTGTTGTCCTGTTCCTCTTTTCACAAGTGAAAATACATAGAGGGCAGGCCTGGACTGCCCATAGGGCAAACCAGGCATTTGCCCGGTGTTTCCCCCCGGCGGGCCCTGAGTGCCTCCTTGTGCATGTACAGGGGCCGCAACGGTCGCATATGCGACCGGACCCCTGTGCCAGGGGGCCGACAGGCCCCCCTCACGACACGGCTGCATGGCCGGGCCACCGACCCAACCATGCAGCCATCACGGCAGCCGCCTGCACTGCGCGGTGCAAGTAGCGGCCGAGACTGAACAGCTGGGATCTTCTGTTCCCATCTGTTCAGCTTTCAGGAGGCCGCGGGGCAAGCGCGCGATGTATTGACGTCATCGCGCGCCTGCTCCTCGGCCCACGCTCTGCTGTCAGCGGCCGCTCCGGGCGACAACAGAAGACGAAGCAGAGATATCAGGTAAGTATTGGTTTTATTTTTTTTTTAAACTACTAGCACTGCCTACCTATATACTGCCCTTCCTACCTATATGCTGCCCTACCTACCTTCCCCAGATACCTGGCTGGTTACTGGGGGCAGCCCCAGCTACCTGGCTGGTTACTGGGGGCAGCCCCAGCTACCTGGCTTGTTAAATGGGGGCAGCCCCAGGCTACCTGGCTGGTTTATGGCGGCAGCCCCAGCTACCTGGCTAGTTACGGGGGGCAGCCCGGCTCCCTGGCTAGTTATGGGGGAGCCCGGTACCTGGCTATTTAACTGGGGGAAACCCTCAGCTACCTGGCATTTAAAGGGGGGCAGCCAGAGATCCCCTGGCTAGTTTCGGGAGTGGGCCCTGTCTCCCTCCCCAATTAATGGAGGAAGGTTTTTTCCCTACTAATGGCGTCTCCCATTTTCATGCCATTATCTGACATTTTTTTTTTTCTAATTTTTAGGGTCTAACAATGCGTTTGGGGAATTGTAGGTAGTGCGGGGAAAAGAGAGGGTCAATGTATTGTGGAAAATTTACAGGGCGAGTAGTGACGGGAGAAGAAAGAATTGTTCTGTATCGGAAAGAAAAAAAAAAGGGAAAGGGAACAATCTCAGGAAAAAATCATGGGGGGTTTGGGCCAAATAGAAGGGAAAAAAGAAAAGGAAAAAACTACTCCATCAGAGATGACGTCTCCTGGAGTCCCTGTGTCAGGGAAAAAATTTTATCCTGGTTGAATAGTGCTGTATTATGTGATGGTGCCCTGACTACGGGTATGTGTTGGGTGGGATTGCAGATTATGTTGGTGCTTATGTAGTGACAGGTGGGCTTGCCCCTGATGAAAAGCAAGTGCAGCCCTGACTCGTGTGAGGGGATTTCTGCCCATTTTTTCTTTCTTGCTTATTTTTTAGGGGGCTTTCATCAGAGCGGTTTTGGTGCATTTTTGATGATTTTTTTTGGGAAGAAATGCAGCATTAATACTCTCCCTTTTGCACAAAGACGCACCAAAAAATTTTAAAAATGCACCAAAAATGCTCCATGTGAAAGCCCCTATACAGAGTAGTTTTTTTTAGAAAGTGGGAGTGCGGGAGCAAGGGAAATTTTTTTTTAAGCCGATATTGTATTTGGGCTGCTGGGGGCTTTGTGCCAGGGCTGATTTTTACTCCTAGTCTGGCCCTGATAGAGGGGTCTGGCACATTCATGTGATTTGCTGATTTGTCAAGTTCATGTTTCTTTAGACCATATTGGGGCCTATTTTTGAAGAGATGACAATGACTGGATGGTCCGTAAATATTTTAATAAACAGTCTGGTGTGCCTGAGGATCCTTCTTTACTTCACTCCCAGCAAAGCAGGAGGGACATCAATAATATTCCAAAAACTTTCGAAACATTTCTCAGCCAAGACCTTACCCAAAATGATAGAGAAAATAAAAAGAAAAGTGTTCAGAAAATACTTGTTGTAAAGGATGGAAAAAGGGGAGGGAAAAGAGGAGTAAAAGATTACAGTTCTTACAACTGTCTGGGGGCCGAAAAACCCCAAAAAGGCCCCAGAGAAAGTAAAGGAAAAGACTTTATCAAGCATTCCTTAAACAAAGGCCAAACTGCCACTGTTACCTAAGAAACCCTGGCCACAGATCGGGCCTTTTTGAAAAAATACGGGAACCTGAAGAGCAGTAAATTTTTCTAACCTACTGCTTCTCCAATGAGAGACAAAAGATGACGACGAAAGGGGAGGGAAAATAATTCAGATTTGCAAAAGCAATTCCCAAACAGAACCTCTTGCCCCACTGTTTAAAGATTTGTGGTTTGAGAATTGGACTCCTCCCCATTTTTAGAGAAAAAATTTGTGGAAAAAATTTCTCGTTTTGAGTAACTGCTGAATTAGAAGGTTGCTGGGGTTAGAGTTAATGTCATTAAAATTTTGGTATCTTAGTGTTTTGGCAACCCCATTTGTAACAATTGAAGAAAAAGGGGGTAATCCCTTTCCCATGTATTTGTGTTAAAATGGAAGGAACCGTGAAAATGATAAGAGTTGGACAGAGCCTAGAAAACACAAGTAAAATATCAAAATTAATACATATAAGTTTTGATGGATGATGATTTAGTTGCAAATGAAACAAAAAAATCTTCCAACATAGTTAAATTTTAAACTTTTAGACATCTAAAAATTTCAATTATTATTTTTTGGGGGCAAAGCCAAGTGTTCTGCCCTTATCATTTTTAGAAAACATTTTGGGACCAGTGATTAAATTTAGGTCCCCTGACATGGTTTTTATGATTCAAATAGAAGGGGGGAAAAATGCATTTTCCCGTTTGTATTGTTAATGGATTATTGGAAATTATTGAGAATTTTGACTTATTTATTCAATGCCACTTTTTGGGGTGAATCTCACACACTTTTTGACTGCAAATGATGGAGAAGCAGTGTGATCATATATGAAGAAGGTGAGACTGTTTAGCAAGTGTATCAGATTTGGAACACACAGGAAAAAATTGCAATTAAATATGAACAAATTAAAAACCATACATTATGCATTTTTGGACAATACATTGTTTTTTTCTGCATTTTTAGCACATATCAAATGTAAAACATGTGAGTCCAGCCCAATACTGTTATCACTAATATGGAGGTACTAGAGTAATGGAAAAAGAAAATTTCATAAAAAAGTTTATTTACTTAAAATCCAAAAAAAGGGGGGTCACAAAGCAAAAGTTTGACTTTTTTTATATGATATATTAGAAGATTTTTTAGTTTATACTATAAAAGCGGAAACATGAACAATAAATGTACATTTCAGAAACAATCTCACGAAAAAGATATTATCTTTCAAATTAAGCATCATTGGGGAAATATATATTATTATATATATATTTTATTAATATTATATATTTTTATAATATTTTATATTTTAATTAATAAAAAAATTGTAAATAGGAGAAAATTAAGCCTGAATACATTAAATACATTAAATGTTAGAAAGATTTGAGTGTTGCTAAGTGATACCATAGAGAATTGGTGACAAAGGTGATGGTGGCTAAGACAGAAATAGAACATGAAGAAAAGAAATGAAGGTTGCTAAGATATTGAAATAGACCTGTGATTTCTTCATTCAAAAACCAAGGTCTATTACCCTTCTTTTATTCTTCTGTGCTATTTCTTTTTAAAACATGAACCTTTTTACTACATTTTAGAAAATTCTCGGCCTTACAGGTTACATATTATATCGTTACTTTACGTTTATTATTTTATTTCTTTTTTTTTTAATTTTTTGTAGACTGCTGGTGATTATTTCTTATCTCTTAGTGTTAGAAATTTGTATTCAGATACACTGGTGCTAAGACACCTCAACAAATTTGATTCTTATATTTTATTTTTGCATTTTGGAAACAATCGTTGAAACAGAGTTTAATACCTTTTTAAAAAAAATACATATGCATGTTTTTCTCATTTATTTCATGAAAAATTAAAAACCCTTTGGCGTTTTATTTTTCCCTTTTGGAACCAAAATTTTTTATATTTTCCAAATGCCAGAATAACGGGAGGAAAAGGGAGGAATTTTTATTACTTTTTGCAAAGTCAAAAGTTTCGTGCCTTGGGAAATTTTTTCGGCCCCCTTGAACTTTTTTAAACCCTTTTTCCATATTTGGGTGCAAACATAAAGATATAAAATTTTAATTTTTTTTGTGAAGCATCAACAACAAGTGGGACACAATTTTTGAAAAAAATTTTAAATTAAAATTTTTTAAAAAATTTTTTTAAAAAAAAAAAAATTTTAAAGTGGGGCTGCAAAATTTTTTTTTTGGACCCCTTAATTTAATACTTTGTAGCAAAACCTTTTGCTGAAATTCCCCAATCCTTAGGGTATGTCTTATCAGTTTTTTTTTATCGAGAGACTAAAATTTCCCTTCCCCATTTTTTTTTTGGAAAAACCACGGAGTCAGTGGGTTGTATGAAGACATTTGTGAATGATTTTTAAGCCTTTCCACAGATTTCTTTGGGAAACCCGGGCCCGGGACTTTAAACTTGGCCTTCTAATCCCTGGATACATTTTTTTGGGGAAAACCCTTTCCAAATTTTAGTTTTGGGCTTTATTTTTGGGGATCTTTTGTCTTTTTGGAAAAAAAATCTCTGCCCCCCGTCTCGGGTTCTTTTGCAGACTCCAACAGGTTTTTTTCCCCAGAAGGGCCCCAAAAATTTGGCGCCACCCAATTTTCCCCACCCAATTTTTAAAACCCATTTTCCCCTGTCCCTTGCTAAGAAAATGGGCCCAAAACCTTTGTTGGCCTCCCCCATGTTTGCCCAGTGGGGATTGAGTGTCCGGGGTGATAAACTGTTTTGCTTTTAAAACCAAACAAAGTATTTTGCTTTTTGGCTAAAAAGTTGGATTTTTTTTTTCATCTGAGCAAAGCACCTTCTTCCACATTTTGGGTATTCCCGGGTTTTTTTGTGGCAAATTTTAAAAATGAGATTTTTTTAATGATATTTTTGGGAGAAAGGGCCTTTCTTCTTGAAACTTTCCTTTAAACCCTTTTTTGGGGCATTGAAATGATGATTGGTGTCCAAGCAACGGGACCCCCCCCCCACCTCAGCTTTAAATCTCTGCGGAAACATCCAGAGGGGATCAGGGGCCTTTTGGGTTTCCCCAACTCTGATCAGTTTTCCTCCTTTTTTTGAATGAAAGTTTAGGGGGAAAAAGGGGCCGGGTATTTTGGGTAGATTTGCAAGGGGCTGATATCCTTCCTTTTAAAATTATGATCGTTTTGCACAGTGCCCTTTGGGGAATTTTAATTTTGGGGTTTTTTTTTGGGTAATCCAAATCCGGTTTAAAAATTCTCCAAAACAGTATCATGGCCTGTTTTGGTTTTCCCTTTTGGCCCCTTCATTTGCCTTTGCGTTTTAAAATAGAACCCTTTGGGCCCGTGTTCAAAACATTTTATTCAAGCCGTAATTGCGCCCCCGTTTTTGGAAACCCCCGTAAAAAATTTGTGAAATTAAACCTTTCCCCCCCCCCCGGCGGCGGATTGGGCCAAAGGGGGGGGGAGCGAGGAATCCATGGGCTTATGAAAAACTGGGGGATTCCCGAAAAGACGGGGAGGGAAAAGGACCCGAAATCCCAGGGGCGAAATCCGGCCCCGCGGGTACGGCCCCAATCCGCAGCGAAAAAACCCGGGGGTTGGAACATCCAAAATTGCCATTTTTTTGTGGAGACTTAAATTGCACAAAAGAGGGTTTAATATTTAGCATCCATAAAGCCCTTTTGGGGACAACATTGGATCATTCAGAAAATCCTCAGGGAACTTGCTGGGGCCAAATTAAAAATTTTTGCACCCCCCATTTTTTCAGTTTTTTTTTTTTTTACAAAGTTTAAAATTTTTAAATTAAATTTTTTTAAATTCCACTTGTTTTTTAAATTTTAAACAAAAAAAATTTTAAATTTTTAATAAATTTTATTTTTGGGAAAGGCCTTTAAAAATGGGGCAAAAGGTTAAAAAGTTCAAGGGGGCCGAATATTTTTGAAAGGGGCACTTTTAAATGAAATTTTCATTCGTAATTGGAAAATTGCCCTTTAAAATTTGTATATTGGGTAAAATTTTTTGGGAATAACCTTTCATAAGCTTCTCACAAAAATTTGGGGAAAAGAATTTTGGTCCATTCCTCCTGCAGAAGGGGTTTTAATTGACCCAATTTTTGTAGGTAACCTTGCTCGATCGGCCTTTTCCCCCTTTTTGCCCATCCAAATTTAAAAAGGATTGAAAACCCGGGGGTTTTGGGGAGGGCCCAAATTTTCAAAACATTAATTTGGGGTTATTTTTAACCCCCTTTTTTAAACCCCGGGTTGACATTTATGCTTGGGCCCTTTTGGGTCCTTTTAAAAGCCCCAAATTTCCCCCCAAGTTTTAAGTTACTTGCTGATTTTTGAATGTTGCTTCAGTTTTGCCAAAAAAACTTTTTTTCCCCCTGATCCCAAACCCCTTATTTTGTGAGGTGCACCATTCCCTCCTGCAGAAAAACCCCCCCATAAAAATGATCCTCCCACTTCCCCGTGTTTTCATTTTGGAAGGGTGTTTTATGTTTTCCAAAGCTTCTGGCCTTTTTTTTTCCCCCCAAAACATAAAATGGTTTTAAAGGCCCAAAAAATTAAAATTTTAAATTTTTGTCGCCCCCCACATGAAAAGCCTCCAAAAATGTGGGGTCTTTTTTTCCTGTGCATTTGTAAACACTAATCTGGCTTTTTATATTTTTTTTTTTAAAGTAGGGGCTAACCCCCTGGCAGAGTGGCCTTTCAGCCCATGCTGATACAATACTCATTTCACTGTGGATAATGACACAATCTTACAAGCTCTCACCAGCATCTTCTCAAGTTCCTTTGCTTTTGTTCTTGGGTTGATATGCACATCACCTCTGAGACACAGAACCCGCCACCTTCCTGAGTAGTATGATGGCTGGACATTCACATCTTGTTTGTTCTTGCATGGAATTGTTTGTACAGATGAACGAGGCACCTTCAGATATCTGGAAATTGCATCCAAGGATGATCCCGATTTGTGCAAGTCCACAATTCTCTTCTTGATATCTTGGCTGATTTCTTCAGACTTTCCCATGATGTTACACACAGAAGCAGTGTGTTTCTGGTGTGCAATAAAATCAACAACAGATGTGTCTCTAATAAACTCAGATGTTGCCAGTAAACTAAATCATAAGCTTCCAAAGACATGAAATCATCATATGGGCTGTACCAAATTGTTTAAAGGCAGAGTAATCCTAGTGTATGTAAACTTTTGACTTTGCAGGAACATTTTTTATTATTCATTATTCTGGCATTTGGCAATTCTAAATAATTCTGGTTTCTAATTGACATAAAACGGGTAAGGTGTATTCTGATTTAATTTCAGATAGTGAGAAAAACATGCATATGTGTCTTTATATAGTGTATAGAATCTTCTTTTTTCAACTGTATATAGTATAACAAATGTAGGAATGGTTGTCATTATTGCTACACTATAAGAGAACAGAATTGTTTTAAAAATACCAAAATAGGGAATTTTCATTATGCTAATAGTTTATAGATTTCATTTGGCATTTTGTAATGCTTTACATGTTTTTCTATGACAATACTGCACTGAACTCTCCATTGCACTCTTAATTAAACACTTGCTGCTCCCTACAGTTAATAAGTGAGGGATCAAGTAACAAGATTCACTGTGATTAAAACCGTAAGGTTTTTTGAGTGATTTAATTTTCAACAAAGTTGAAATCAGCACGATTTTTAGGCTGATCGGAAATTTCCCATCACGCGATATTTTAGGTGACAATCTGCAGATAATCTATTACCATCGCTCCATTTTCGGCGCTTCCTGTCATTTTGGTGGCCAGCAAATCAGCTTAGAGCATAGAGCAGGGTGAGCTGGGTGTGCGACGTCATGACTGTGATGTGTATTGTTGTCATTGGCTGGAAAAATAACATGACCTCGTTTTGCATAGAACAGCTTTTCCTGTTCAGCATCAGTGTTTCAGTGTCTCTCACTAGAGCAGGAACGTGTGCTAGGTCTCTCTCAATACAGCTCAGTTAAAGAGACACAGTTCTTCTCTTTATTCATACAGAAAACTATGCTTTTAGCTGTGAACATTAGAATATAGGTAGATTAGAGAATTTCAGTTCTTAGTTAGTTAGACAGAGACTTTTAAAGAAGCATCTAGCGCTGTACCGCTACCCGGGGGTTGGGGAGGGGGAGGCGATGAACACAAACAGACAGGCAGGCTTTTGAAAGGAGGGTATAAATTGTGCAGCCCAGACTCTGCTTTGAACCTGCATTGAAACGGCGTTTGTTACCACTTTTTGCCCAGCATACCTCGCACCTCAGGTGAAATCGTACCTCTTATTTTGTGCAGCACAATTTTGCTCAAAGAGCAACCTTGTACTTACATTAGGATACAAAAATGTTCTAGTAACTGCTGGTGTATTTCATTGGTGCAGAAACCACCTTTCTTATCCGTATAAATTTTAAATAGCTGTATTTCACTTTGGTGCAGCCCAGTTTTGTTCAAATAGCCACCTTGTCCTTTCATTAGGAAACAGAAATTTTCTAGTAACTGATGGTGTATTTTATTGGTGCAATAACCACCTTTCTTATTTGTATAACTTTTAAATAACTGTTTTTTACTTTGGTGCAGCCCAGTTTTGTTCAAAGAGCCACCTTGTACTTATATTAGGACACATACAATTTCTAGTAACTTCTAGTGTATTTCATTGGTGCAAAAACCACCTTTTCTTATCTGTATAAATTTTAAATAGGTGTTTTTCCCTTTTGTGCAGCCCAGTTTTGTTCAAAGAGCCACCTTGTACTTTACATTAGAATACAAACATTTTCTAGTAACTGCTGGTGTATTTTATTGGTGCAATAACCACCTTTTCTTATTTGTATAACTTTTAAATAGCTGTTTTTTCACTTTGGTGCAGCCCAGTTTTGTTCAAAGAGCCACCTTCTACTTACTTTTAGGAAAAGATATTTTCTAGTAACTGTGGTGTATTTCATTGGTGCAAAAACTACCTTTTCTTATCCGTATAAATTTTTTAAATAGCTGTTTTTCACTTTTTGGGGCACCCCTTTTTGTTCAAAGAGCCACCTTGTATTTAACATTAGGATACAGACATTTTCTAGTAACTGCTGGTGTATGTTATTGGTGCAAAAACCACCTTTTCTTATCCGTATAACTTTTAAATAGCTGTTTTTCACATTGGTGCCGCACAGTTTGTTCAAAGAGCCCACGTTGTACTTAAATTAGGATACAGAAATTTTCTAGCAACTGTTCTCGTGTGTCATTGCCGCAAAAAATGCAATTTCTCATCCGTGTAACTTTTGAATAGTTTTATTGCGCTCAGTGAATCTCAGTTTGGTGCAGATAGCGCGGTTGTATCTTAGTTTGTTGAAAACTATCAATTCCTAGTCCTACTGAGCAGTTGTAAATCCCTGGGACTGTAGAAAGAACACTGTTGATTTGGTGTTACGGTTCTTCCACCAGACCGCATTTCACAGGTATGCAATAGAAAAAAATTCTGTTTCTAATCCTAGTTGGCTGTTGGAAATTAGAGGGATTTAAGAATAGCTGTGATTTGCTGTCATTCAATAAGACTTTCAAAAATTCTTTCATACCATTTTAAATTTTTACCTTTCTGAACATGAAGCGAAATGCAGGTGGTAAGCGAGCAAAGAGGGGTATAGGACATGGAGTTAGAGATATGAGAGAAGGTGCTCCTTCCAGTGCTGGCGACAACACGCAAGCCAGCAGATCGTCGGTTGCAGGACCGTCAGGCCTGTCATCGCTGGGTCAGGGCCCTGTGAATCTCAGTACGAACATTTTGTGTGTCCCAATCTGTTCTTCAGTGGTTTAAAGCAACCTCATTTCCCGCAATCTTACCTCCTCGTCCTCCCAGCCACGGCCACAAATGTCGTAATCATTATTGTCAGCATCCGTCCAACATGAAGTGAAGGCAGCCCAAATATCAATTTGTGTACCCACCACTGTGGATAATCCATTTTCTGAAGACCTCTTTGATGACAAAATGTGGTTGGGGTCGGAAGGAATTTCAAAAGATCGAGGCCAAAGAGGATGATTTTGTCTGCTTTGACGCTCAATCGCTGATGCTATCAGAGGAGGAGAGGGAAGCCAGTCAATTGGCAACAATCCCAGGCGGTCGGCAACGTCTTGCAGTCCCTCTTGCTTGTAGCCCGCAGACATTGCCGATCCAACATGGTCTTTTCAGCAGAATTTGCTTGCGAGCGCTTCATCACTGGATGAGGAGGAAGACGATGGGGTAGTGTCAGCAACGGGTCCCGCCTCAAAAAAAGTGAGGAGGGGCGGTCGCATAAGTCCGCTGAGATGATTCCACCAGCCACGATCAGTGGAAACACCGCTCCTCGCTTGTCGCCGTCGAAAAGGTCCAGGATTTCTCAAACCTGGGCCTTTTTCGAGCAAGCCTCTGATTCACCCAGAGATGTCATATGCCGCCTTTGCCGTAAACACATCAGTAGAGGGAAGAATCTTAGGTGTTTAACCACCAAAAACATGTCTAGTCACATGCAGCGAATGCATGAGTTGAAATGGAGAGAACACTTGGCAAAAAAAGGCCACACCGATCCGGGCTTCCAACCACTGTGACCCTCTGTCTCCGCCTCCTCCTCCTCCGCCACGACAGCATTCCTCAGCTGCCCATGTCTCTCAGGTCATGATCAAGGATCAGCCTCCGCTTCAGCCTCCACTTCGCCCGAGTACCACCAGCACCACAGAGGGCCCATCCTACCCTTTCCTTCCACCAGTTTTATCTGCACGTCATACAGCGGCCAGACTAGCAGCCAGCCTACTGTCTACCAGCTTTGGGAGCAGAAGAAACACTTTAACCCAAACCATCCCAAGGCCAAAAGCCTGGCAATGCCGACATTCAGGCTTTTGGCCTTGGAAATGTTGCCTTTCCATTGGTGTACACAGATGGGTTCCGCACATCATGGCCCTTGCCTGCCCTCAATACCAGATGCCGAGCAGGCATTTTTTTAAAGAAAAGCCGCCCCCTCCCCTGGCCACCACGTGTAATCTAAAATTTCAAGCACGTTGTCTGATCTGTGTCCGGAAAAAAGCCATCTCACCACCGATATTGGATTGAAAGCAGGGGCCAAGGCGTATATTCAGTGACAGCTCACGGGGGGAGCTGGGTTTGGATGTCTCTGGTGGTAAGGGGGGCTCTCAGGCCGGGCACCTCTTAAAAAACCGCAGGGATGGTGCAGGGTTCTTTCCCCCAAGGCCCACTGGTGGCTCATGTGCCCATAAAAAATGGGGGCCGTGTTAAAAATTTAAATCGTTTGGAGACCGTCAACAATAGGTCAGCAACGTGGAGGTCTTGAAACGAGCCCCAAACGGGGCGGGGGTCCCAGAACCTTGTGCCAGGCCCAAGGTTGTGTGCGATAATGGTTAAATTGCGGGCCCCCCTTAAAGATTGGTAGGCTGAACAATCCCTTGCTGGCACATGTCATGAACCCTCATCCAGAAATTTCTAAAGCCTCCCCCGGGGGTTGGACTGTTTTAGAGGAAGGCTCGGGTCTGAGCTACAATTCCGCCGTTGCACCCTGCTTAACCCGCTGGGGGTTGCAGCTTTCAGCCGGTCTCCCTGTCAACCTTCTCATTGTTGACATGGCAACATGGGAATTCCACCCCCCCACAGCCCCAGCGATTGTGGCAGAGCGCAATGCCTTACGCAGTCGAAGTAAACCAGGGCCTGAAAAGCGCTGCGGACCTTGGGTTGGCCCCAGATGGGGGAAAGGGTGAAAGAGCTCGAAACTTTCTTGCCAGTTTTGAAGAAGCCCCCAAAAAGGTCAGTGGGCAATGCCCCTTGTCAGCATGAGATTGTGGTAATCTTAGTTTGGAAGATATTGGACACTCTGAAACTGGGCCTCCCAGGCGGAGGAGGGACGGCAAGATGGGAAACGGAGCCTTTTCTCTCCGTGAATCCAAAAGGGCCCCGAAGTTTTAAAATTTTATTGGTCTTCATTAGGCAGTGGTTCGGGATACGGGGCTAGTGAACGGCGGCACCTCAGCTCTCAGGGTGCATCTTTCTGAGGAAGCGGGGCTTTGTTAAAGCTTCCCGGGGGAAAGGGGAGGAGGAAGAAGGTTTTCCCGGGACCCCGACGTTTCGTGTCCCTCCCTTTGGGAAAAGGGGTTGGCACGGATTTGAGGTGGAGGGGAAAAATGAGGAGATCAGTTTGTATTGCCCTTGCCCCAGGGGTTGGAAATCAATGTTTCCATCTCTAAAAGAGTGCTTGGTGCTCTATTTCCCCCCAACATGTCCTCGCTTTAAAAGGCCCATAAAAATGAACAACAGTTACGGGGTGGCCACCCCCCTCGACCCGGGGTACAAAGAAAACTCGGGATTTCCCTTTCCCCCCACCCAAATAGAGAGTAAAATGAAAATTTGGGAGACCGTGCTGTTGATCAACTCTAGACATTGTTGGTCGCTTCATTTCTTCAATATCACGGTGGAACAACTCGCAAGTGAAGCAGTATAGTGCCAAGCAGGGAGGTTGTGGCAGAAGCCTAATGGGTGACCTTGGGAAATTTTTTTTTTACCACCCACCAATGCTGTAATGCAGGGCACACTTTCAACACACAGAGACCCGGTTTAAAATCTGGTGCAAGACTAACTGCTTCAACACCATGTTTTTGTATATGTTCCCGGGCCCAATCGACTTTTGGGGTTCCCCAAAAGGATAATGGCCCCAGTCCTACCACGCCCTGAGGGGTTTTTCCCGCCCAAAGCCAGCGTCATATCTGAGCGGGCCTTCAGCACAGTGGAGGAGTTATTAAGACAAAAAGCTCGGTTTCCCCAGATAATGTGATCGTTTGACTTTTATCAAGATGAATCAGGCATGGATCTTGATGTGTTTGTGGCCTCAATTGGAAAAGGGCACCGATTAGTGTGGTTATTCACTTCCTCTTCAAAAAGAAATGGTCCTCTTTAAAAAACTTTTTTTTTAAAATGATCATTTCTTACTGCAATTTTATTCTAGTTCCAAAAAGGGCAATTTGTTGGGTTTTGGGGGAGGGGGACTGTATAAGAACCAAATTTTCACGGTTTCCATGAAAAAAAGTATTCCATTTACTCACTTCACTTTTTTAAATTTTTTTTCACTGTCAATGGGTTTTGGGGGCTGGTGCTGTAATACAGAAAAATCAAAGTCCTTTGGAACAAAATTTGGCTTCTAAGTGGGATTTCTCCCCCACAATTTTTTAAAAGTGGGTGAGAAGTCATTTTTATAATTTTTTGGGGCAAAATGCTGTGAAATGAAAATTACTACAGGTCCTATTTTTTTAAAAAATGTGGTTTTAAAAGACATTTGTTCTTCACAATTGTCAAGATGGCCAAAGGGTCATGTTTTAATTTTTAGGGGGATGTTGTGTGAAATAAGCTTTAAATACAGGCCTATTGTATAAAAAGTGGTTTTTAAAAAGACATTTGTTCTTCAAATTGTCAACAGTGGCTCAACGGTTATGTTTTGAAATTATTGGGCATGGTGCTGTCAAAAAAAAAGGGAAAAAGGTAGGACATTTAATGGACACATATTGCAAAATGACTTGTTTTTGCAAGATCTTTAACAAGCTAGCAACCCCGTAGTGAGACAACCCTTTTTAATACAATAAAAAAGAAAACTAAGACATGTTGGAATTCCACCCTTTTTTTTAAAACAATGTTTTTTTCTAGAATTAAATATAAAACCCTGATGTACAAATAGCTGATACAAATATTCCTGAATTGTAAAATTGGGGTTTACAGGAAGACTTGAACAGATGTAGGTTTTTAGAGGCAGGGTTAAATGGACCCCACACCCCCCCAAGAAAGAGACAATTTCCCCAAACACGTTAGTAAAATAAAGAAAAAGAAGCCAAAAAAAAGGGCCCACCTGGGTGAAACAGGAGCGTCAACCACCAACATTTCCAAGTAAAAGTCAATTGGTCCGCACTCATGGGGAGGGGAAAGTGCTCTTAGAGGAAGAAATTTCTCAACCCTAAAGGTTTGACTGTGTACTGGGGAATGCTGGAGGTTTAGCCCACACTTCCGCTTTTGCACTTTCTTCAAAATAAATTTTTTCGTTTCTGAGTCATAAGGGCATTTTTGCCGTGTTTTGGTGACAGACCCAGCCTGGGTTCACCGCCACTAAAATTCGGCCCGCCAACCTGGTGTTATTTTACGCCTCCCCGCTTGTCAGTTTTTCTGAATGCAGGATTTTCAGACGGGCCCCATTGACCTACGGGGAATCTTTTTTGTTTTTCTTTACATTCTAATGTCACAGTGGAACAAAGTCACCAGTAGAATGGAAAATAGCTTAGCAGCAGCAGTAATGGAAAACTAATTGTTTTTTTTATGTTTTTTTTCTTATTGGAAATTTTTGCTGTGGGCCATAAGGGCATTGTGCGGGTTTTTGGGTCATGCTGCGGTCCAGGCATGGTAGCAATGTCCAGTTCAACTAAAAAGGTGGTTGAAAAACTCCTTTTCCGGGCCTTTTTTTAAACTGGGGTCAGACAGGTTTAATGGTCATTCTCAGTAGGACTATATTCAAGTCCCGTTAACTAAAAAGGTGGTTTAAAGACTCCTTCTTCCGGCATTTTTAATCTGAGTAGCAGGTTTAATGATCATACTGCGATAGGCATGGTAGTCAATGTGTTAACTAAAATGGTGGTTGAAAGACTCATTTTTCCCGGTACTTTTTAAACGGGGTCAGACAGGTTTAATGGTCATACTGCGGGCCCGGCATGGATATAATGCCCGTTTAAAATAAAAAGGTCGTTTTAAAGACTCCTTTTCCGGGACTTTTTTAAATTTTGAGTGACAGGTTTAATGGTTTAACTGCTCCGGACAGATATAGTCAATATCCAGTTCAACTAAAAAGGTGGTTCAAAGATCCTTTTTCTGGTACTTTTTAATCTGTGGGTCTTTCAGTTTAAGGGTCAGGCAGTCCAGGAAGGATGGTCAATGTCCAGTTCAACTAAAATGGGGTTTAAAGATCCTTTTTCCGGGACTTTTTAACCCTTTTTAAAGAACCTTTGGGGGTTCCATAAGTC
>JAODAL010048062.1:0-29336 GCA_025379985.1 Phyllomedusa bahiana | reverse complement strand
CGTTGGATATTCTGGATACAAGAAAATAGAAATAACATTGCACTGCATAATAACAACAAAGACAAAAACTAAAAAAAAGTGCTGCTAAAGTACAAAGTCAGCTTGTATGTTAGGACGTTTAGTTAAAGAGCACCTGACACATAGTGTATGCCATCCTTGCTGAGGACAGCACAAGCTAGTGCAAATGTTTCCAGCACTGTTCCATTTTTTTGTGGTAATGTATTTTTTGAGTATTTAATGCTAAAAATTTTTTCATGAGGATTCTGGGGGCGGGGGCGTGGGTAGGCCTTTTTTCCCTCTGAGCCCTAAAACCCCGGGGAAAATTTCCCAGACATCGGGCTCCCTAAAACCCTCTACCCCAAAAAATTCAGAGGTGTAGGAAGCCCCCATCCCCCAGAGAGCTTATATTGCTGTTCCCCGGGGCACAGAGCGCCCTGAATGAGTGTCCCGCAAAGCCACACCTAGGCGGTCGGACTCGCCCCCTGAGTCGGGGGGCCCGGGAGGAGAGCCGTGTTAACAGGCCAGCGAACCACGCCTGACTGCAGAGCCGGGGACCCGAGGCCTGCGGCGAGAGACGGAGAGGAGCGCGGACCCCCTGGGCGCAAAAAGTGTGCTCCCGCTTTGAAGACACGGGCGCCATCTTGGATAGAACCACGAGGCGGTGGGCCCCCTGCGGTGCAGTGCGGCGCTGTCAGCCTGGCGCTGAGGACCATCGACAGCTGCGAGGGCCCGAGAGGAAGGAGGAGGACACAGACCTTTAAAGAGCCTCCTGCACAGTATACAGGAACGACATCTCAGGGGCCCGCCCCCGGGGGAGGGAGGCGGAGGGAAGGCGGAGGGGGGTGGACGGCGCTGTCCCGCAGCTCTGCACAACGGTGGCGGCGGACTGATCGCAAGCCCAAGGGAGTCGGCCGACAGGTCCCGGGTCGCCCCTGAACCCCAAGTGCAGGCACCACGGCCTCGGCTCGTGGAGGGCCCTAGGTTTTTTTTTTTTTTTTTTTGGAGGGAAGAAAATTTCAAGTTCTGCCCCGCGCAACATATGCCCCCACAACCCTTGTCCATAAACGCCCCCGATATACTGTGGCATCCTCGTGGGCATTGAACGGCCAAATATCAGCCACCGTATAGCTTCCCCCCCTAAAATAGGGGACCAAATGGGGTAGGGAGTGAGCGGGACGGCCCTTCCTCCTGATGGACCGCAAGCTTTATTAAAGGATCTGGCTGGCTGCTGATGAGGAGGTGGACTCGGTACCAGCCTGCGTGCCAGCTGTTGCTCAGAGACTGTCACCTTGCAACACAGACATCATAATTCTACTTTGCCGGTGCAGCGGGGCAGCTATAGGGGATAGTCTGCTGTGGACCCTCACTGTACTCTGACTGCACTTAACTCTGTACAACCTGCCTGCCAGTAGTAAATCTGAGACACAAGCATTTGTCTTAAGCATCCAACCTAGTCTACTGCTGCCACCCAAAAAACCCACCGAAATAGTGATTTCAGGAATTGATCACTACAGAATATTTCAATCTTGCTGCCCGGACGCTCTGCAACGGTCCTGGATATAGCACTACGTTGTTTTGTATTTTGAAAAATAAAATTTTGCGGGGAGGGTCCCCAGGACACTTACCTTCAGACAAGTTCGACACCCCTACTTTTCCGCTTTTAGGATTAGGGAAAAGTGACAAGTTACTGTCTAACCCCCCCTCGGTGCCCCTTTGTCGTGATTGCCGGGGCCCCTAGAGGAATCCCCATCACACCATATTTTTGGCTTACAAGTATGGACGGATTTTGGCAAGTATTTTAGGAAACAAAAGAAAACAAGATAAAGGCCCGTGGCTGACACTCAAGCCGCGTCCACTTCTTCCCCAAAAAAGGGGTCCACAGCGTTCCCAGAGGGGAAAAAAAAAGAGAAATAAAAAGGATCTAAAAAACGGCAAAAATTTTCCGACCCCAGCCCCCAACGAGCCCCCACACCCTCATCTGGTTTCCCCCTCGGGAAAACCCCCGGGCGGCTCCCCCCAAAGCTGAAACCCGTTTGGCTAGGGGTCTCTTGTATCATTTCCCAGCTTTTGGACAAGGGAATTGATATCATTAGGCTTTGGGTTTAAAGCGGCCCTTTCCCCCAAAGTTTTAAATTGAAATCCCCAAGGAATTGTGGAACTGGAGCGCGAACGGTGTCGGGGAAAAGAAAACCCAAACCAAATTTTTTGAGGGGTTCGGCCCCCCACCAGCAAAACAGTTGGAAAACTCGGCAAAACAAATTGATGACCTGGGACCCGGGAAAAGGCCAATAACTTGCGGTTTATAGGCATCTCAAAAAGATTTTCCCGGCGGAGCACTAGCCTCCTATTTGACCCAAGGGCTTGGCATACCCGGGGTTTTGGACACCCCCAGAAAATCCGTGATCATAGAAAAAGGGTTCCCCGTAGGGGGGCCCCATAAGAAAAGAAAAGGAAGACCAAGACCTGTTATGAAAAAATTTAAAAAAAACTGGGCAATAAAGGAAAAAATTTTCCCTCAGAGCTTCCCAGACAGCGGGGGGTTTTTCCAGGGGGGGGAGGATAAAATTATGAGGTTTCGGGGACTTTTCAATGAGGCCAACTCAGAAAAAGGAAGGGGTTTTCCCCCTAGTCTGCAAGCCCCTTTTCACGACACTGGGGTGGCTTCCCAAATTTTTGTATTTAAAACTAGAGTGGTGGAAAAATGGACAGGTATCCATATACGAAAAAACCCGGGAGGGGAAAAGAAGGTTTGCGCTTTTCACCTGTTTAGAGAATATCGGGCGTCCCCTTTCCCTTTGCAAAAGGGGAAACCCGTGCTATAAGGGAAATTGGGGGGGAAACCCTGTAAGAAATGTTTTGGGGCCCTTTTGCTTTTTGGGAAGGGATGTGGGCTCCTAATTTTCCCTTTAATCATTAAAAATAAAGGATCGATTTATATGTCTATTTATGTTTGCTGCCTTTGATGTTAGGATACGTGGGTCAGCTGCCGGGGGTGGGGGAAAACCCCACTCTTTCCCCCCCCCCCCCTCCCTCCCGGGCCCCTTTTATTTTCCCCCCCCCCATCCCCCGGCCCTCCGGGGGTAAAACCCGAGTGTGGGCGGGGAATTTCGGTTTTGGTCTTGGGCTATTAGATGGGGACGCCGGGTCCCTGTGATGAGGATTTTTTTACATATGTATGGATGTTCAAATGGGCCATCAAGCTCGGGGCCCAAAAGTAGGCCAATGGGGTTTTTTAAATTTTGGTTTTGGTTTTGTTAATTTCATGCCAAGATATTTTCCAAATTTTCAATGTTATTGTCTATGTTCCCCAAAAAAATATGGAGGTTACAAAATTCTGGAAATTTGGGGAACCCCTCCTCCCCCCCCCTGGGCCCCCCGAAAAGCGGAGGGCGCTCGCTGGGGCGCCTCTCGGGGTTTTTGTTAATGCAATGGTTCACCATTAATACCACCCAAAGGGGGGTGATTCAAAGGTTTAGTACACCAATTTGAAGAGAAGGTGGATTTCCCCCCCCCCCGGGGCCCCGCCCCCAAAATTTAAATTTATGTCCTGGAAAGTTTGCAGGCTTAAATATCCCCGAGAAAAGGAGGAAAGTCCTGACCCACTGAAACGTTTGAAGGCGGTTGTATTTTTCTTACAGGAAAGCACTGGCAAAAAGACAAGTTCTTCCCGATCAGGGCCCCGTGGTTAGCCATCGTTTTTTGGGTAACTACAAAAAAAAAATTAAAAACGTAGCGATTTATTTTAAAAAGGGGTTTTTCCAATCCATAGATGAGCCGTACAGGAACCAGATGGCAGGGTTTATATATTAAAGGTGAAGATGCAGACAACAACTACCTTATTTAAAAAGTTTATGCCCCTTTCCCCCGGGAAACAAGTTCTTATTTGTTTTTTCACCTTCCTTTACACCCAAATTTTATTTATCTTATTTAAAAGGGCGATTTATTGCAGTACCCAATCCTTTTACCCTAGACAGATCGCAAATTCGTTTTGGGGACTTTTCCGGGGACTCTCCCTTGAATGAATTGGGCCCAAATCCCGGGGTCTTTGGGCTATGGAGGGCGGTTAACCAGACATCAGATCCCATACCTTTTTTCTTGCCGTTTCACGGATCATTCTCGTGCCCTAGATTGGGGGTGGTGTCCTTTTCCTTTTTTCCCCCGCCGGGTTTCAGTGTGGACATACTCCCCAAACACGGGTCTCTGATCATGCCCCCAAAAACAATCTCGTTTGGGGGGGGTTGCTTCTTCCAAGGGGCCCAGGGGTGGAGATTCCCAGGATATCTGGTCAAAAGGACGTTTTTGGGAATTTTTTCCCGGGTTTTTAAAAATTTTTTGGTTATGGAAGATAATGCAGGTCACGTCAGGGAAACACCTCCTGTTTTGGTTAAAGCGAAGGCTGTCATGGAGGTCACATCATAAGTTATGTAAACATGAAACGTAAAAAACAAAAATAAAAAATTCCCGGGCTGCACTCAAAGGTTCGTTATTTCCCCAAATTTTTAAATTTTTCCTTTGACCCCTCATTGGAAAACTAAACAAAAATTTTTTTGGGAAAGGCCCGCGTGCTTCCCCCCTTTCTCCAGGGGGGAAAAGAAACTAAAAAAGCCCATTTAAGGATACAAAAAAATAAATTTTACAAGGGGGGGAAAAAGGGAAAGGGTTAAATTTTTTGGCCCAAACCACAAAGGGACCCTGGCGACGGGCCCCCCATAGCGGCAAAAAAAGTCTTTTTCAAAGGGTAAAATCCCCCAAAAAACAAAAATTTTTGGGTTTTTTACGGAAAAAACCCCTTTGTCTGAAAAAAAAAAATGCCCCCCCCGAGGGGGTTTCTTTTTGATTCTTATTTAGGGGTCAACAAATTCTAAAAAACGGGAAATTAGGGCCCAAGGCGATTTTTTTCAAATTTTTCCTTTCCTTTTGAGGTTCCCTTAGCATAAGGGCCCATTTTTTTAAATTTTGAATGTTATATGAAGGGCTTTCCACCAGTTCTTTTTGTTTTTTCCAAACAAAGTTTTTCCAGGTGCAAAACCAAAATTTTGTTGTTTTTGTTTTTTTAGGGGGGGGGAGTTCCATTTTGGGGTTTTTCACCCCCCAATTCCCCGGGTTTTAAAAAGTGCAGTTTTTTGAAGCAGGTTTCCGCTCCCTTTTAAGGTAAAAAAGGGTTTGAAAGGGACCAAATAGGGAACAAAAAGTAACCCACCTGCATTTAGGCCCTTGATATTTCTTAAAATTTTTTCCCAAAATTGGACTAAACCCAAATTTTTTCATGTTCCAGTTAGGTAATGCTTTTTAAAAAATTTTCTACCCATTTGACGGTTTCCTTTTTGCAAAAAGGCCACGTTTTTTTAATTTTTTTCAAGGGTAAACATAACAACCCCCCAAGACTAGAACAAGTTTTTTATGGTTTTTTTCGAATCCCTTTACAGTGCTGACCCCTATGATGCCCAGAGGGTATATCTTTTTTAGATCTTGATTTCCCCGGGGCTCACGGAGGCAAGGGGACTAGCGAGGAAATCTCCAGGGGAGGATACTGGGCCCGGTTTTTTAAATCATAGCCACAGAAATCCCCCCTTCCAAAAATTGTACAATGACATATAATGAGATCGCGGTGGTGGACTCCCCTTTTTTGTTCTCAAACTGTTTACTTTAAAGCCCGATGGATCCAACCCTTCTGGTCATAAGACCAAAATTTCCCCAATAAATCGGACTAAAAATTGCTAAAAAATTTGGCCATTGATTGCAAAATCTCCTGCCCCAAATTATTCATCCCTCACAAAATGTATTTATCGCCAACAGGCACTCCACGAAAAATGTGCGTACAGCAATGGCGGCTATAACGCGAGCTCGGGAGGCGGGACAGCCTATAACAATGTTTCTCAGCCTAGACGCAGAAAAGGCGTTTGACAAGGTGTCCTGGCCTTTTCTCAATGCCACTTTGTTGCGTAGAGGGTTCGGGGGCCGCTTTCCCAGCTGCGTTGACCACCTGCAATCTAATTCTACTACTTCCTTGCTCATTAATAAAAAAAATTTGCCGGTAATTGACCTCTTTAGAGGAGCTAAGCAAGGGTGCCCACTATTGCCTTTGTTCTTTAACCTATCTATTGATCCCCTGTTGTATCACATCTCCCAATCTCCTCTTTATCACGGAATTTCTTTCCCACATAGGGAAATAAAGGTCACGGCTTATGCTGATGATCTCCTTTTAATGGTAGCCAACCCTAAACAGACGTTGGCCCAGGTACTTGAGGATGTGATGGACATGGGTGCACTGTCGGGATACACTATCAACGTTGATAAGTGTGAGGGTATGCTCTTGCAGGGCCCAGCGACACCATTGTGGTCCACGTCGCATACAATTCGCTGGTGCAAACACGAAATTAAATATCTAGGGGTGTGGCTAACCAGAAACCCAGATACCCTATATAAAAAGAATATGGATGTTTATCTGGGAAAGCTCTCAGACACCATGAAGAAATGGTCCAAGCTTCCATTATCTTTTTCAGGGCGATGTAACCTCATTAAAATGGTGGAGTTCCCTCGCCTACTCTACATTTTTCACATGCTCCCTATTTATCTGCGCCCTGGGGAGGAGAAAATCATCAATGCCCAGTACAGGGCATTCATTTGAGATAATAGAAGAGCACGTATTCCTTTGTACATCTTGCACCAGCGCAAACTCCATGAAGGTTTGGGCTTTCCCAATATATGCCTATACAATTTAGCCGCCTTGGGCCGGTTCTTGGCTGATTGGACACAATCTACGAGTGTTTTTACAGACAGTGCGCTGGACCAATCGAACCTTCCCCATGTCTCCCTCCTTAATTTTGTTCATCTACCCTTTAACAAGTTACCGCCAGAGATAAAGTCAAATCATATGTTAATGCCTATCTGGCGGGCGTGGCGGAAAATTCGGCAAAATAAAAGCCTAATCTGTCTTTAATGTCAAACTCAGACTTTCAAGAGGGCAAACCTCATAATATTTTCAAAATTTGGCATGCAATGGGCCTGCAACAAGTGCGACACTTCGTGCACCCGGACACCAGACAAATACTCTCCCTTTGGGAGATACAGCAAAAATACCAGACACTCCCAGTTCCCTTCTTTAACTACATGCAAGCGATGAGCTATCTTACCAAAGTGATGCAAAACGTTAGACACCCTGAATGGGATGCGATTTTTGAGCGGGTGCTTTTGTACCCGCCTTCGAGAAAAGCGCATCTCTCTGTAATATATAAATATCTTCATGAGGATGTCAATTATGATCAATCGGCTGTGGCCTGACAAAGTGGCAGACTAGGGATGCTTGCCTGACACCATCAGTGATATTAGAGGCGTTACGGGATGCATACAAATATCTACCGGCTGCTAGGTATCAGGAGATGTTTGTTAAAATAATACATAATGCATATCTTGCGCCCTTGAGGGGACACCGAATGGGGAGGTTTGCAACAGACCAGTGCTTCAAGTGTGGGTCTCCTGCAGCCGACTTATGTCACTGTCTATGGGAATGCCCGGTAATTAAAGGGTACTGGGAACAGGTGATAGATTATGCAAAAGACACGCTACACCTCTCTTTCACACCATGCTCCTCGTGGGCAATATTTCGTTTTGTAGACAGGGAAGAACAAAGATTATCTAGACGGGAGGGGAGACTGCTACATATAATAGCAGCAGCTGCCCGAAAGGCAATTTTACATGTATGGCTACAACCTAGGGCTCCGACCTTTAGCTTATTTTGGGACAAACTTAACTATTTGATGTATATGGATTGGGTGGAGGCTTCTTCACATAAAGAGGCGAAGGTCAGGAATTTATTTTCTCTGTGGGGCACATTTATAAATACATTGCCAGAGGAAACTAGGCGAAGAGTAAGGACATGTTTTGAACTGACCTCATGGTACATGGGAAGGCAAATGTCGGAAGAACAACCGGTGATAGAATGACGGGAGGAGAAAGAGGAGAATCAGATTGATGCACGAGCGATGGGTCGCTTAAAGCCCGTTAGAAATCGGAGAGGCCGGGCATATTTCGTGGATAAGGACACGGCGGGGCAGTCTCACCCGAGGTGGATATGAGGAGGGAGAAGGACCGCCCAAGCAACACGCCAGTTCGTTAGGGAAAATTTGACATACCGTATATACTCGAGTATAAGCCGAGATTTTCAGCACAAAAAATGTGCTGAAAAATCCCCCCTCGGATTATACTCGAGTCACTGTCGGCGCTCGGGCGCCGCGATGGCCCGGGCGCCGGCAGGGACACTTCAGCTATATGCAGCTCCTCAGGGAGCGCATATAGCTGAATCCCGAGTACCTGACATCGTTCGGGCGCTGTGATGGCCCGTGCGCTGTCAGCGATCTCCTCCCCTGTGTGCGACTCCTCCGGAGCGCACACAGGTGAAGAGATACCACTGCGGCTCAGAGAGCAAGCGCTCCCTGCTCCGCAGTGGACTCCAGGCGCCCGCAAACTCGTGGCCGTCCGGAGTTTCCGGCACAGGCAGCGTGTGTCATCACGCTGCGTGCGCGGCGAGTTGACATCAACCACCAGTGCCGAGAAGGGCGCGCGGGAGGCCGGACAGCGAGGAGGAGGAGCGGCGAGGGAGACTGAGCAGCGGGGAGCCAGGTAAGTGGGTTTTTTTGTTTTAAAAATGTGCCTATACCTGCCTATATCTGCCTAGGGGGACCTATACCTAGCTATAACCTACCTATACCTGGCTGTAACCTACCTAGGGGGAC
The DNA here is from genome assembly GCA_025379985.1 of Phyllomedusa bahiana. Classification (NCBI taxonomy): domain Eukaryota; kingdom Metazoa; phylum Chordata; class Amphibia; order Anura; family Hylidae; genus Phyllomedusa; species Phyllomedusa bahiana. The sequence continues at coordinate 20,604 of JAODAL010048062.1, read as the reverse complement.
TTATACCTGCCTATAACCTGCCTAGGGGGACCTATACCTGCCTATAACCTACCTAGGGGGACTTATACATGCCTATAGCCTGCCTAGGGGGACCTATACCTGCCTATAAGGACTTATACCTGCCATTAACCTACCTAGGGGGACCTATACCTGCCTATAACGACCTATAGCCTGCCTAGGGGGACCTATACCCTGCCTATGACGACCTATCCCTGCCTATGGGGGCAATTACCTGCCTATAACCTTCCTATGGGGGACATTAAACTGCCTATACATGCCTATAACCTGCCTATAGGGGACATTAAACTGCCTATATCTGCCTATGGGGGACATTAAACTGCCTATAACGGCCTATGGGTGACATTAAACTGCCTATACCAGCCTATATCTGCCTGTGGGGGACATTAAACTGCCTATGTAATTTTATTGGTATCTATTTTTATTTTTAAAATTCACCAGCAGCCACTGCGTTTTCCACCCTAGGATTATACTCGAGTCAATAAGCTTTCCCGGTTATTGTGGCAAAAGTAGGTGCCTCGGTTTATACTCAGGTCGGCTTATACTCGAGTATATACGGTAAGTTGGCAACAAGTGTTAGTTATGGTTAGTTTTGGTTTAGGTTCTGCATAGGAACTGCTTTGTGGTTTGTGAACTGTTGGGTTAGGGTAGAATAAGGGGGACAAAAAGGAAAATAATGTCTTCAGAGGATAAACGGTTTGTAAAATTGTATTGTAACAAATACTATGTTGTAAGAATGTTAATTCTTCTGCCTGTGTTAACTTGTATGTTATTTGAAGATGTTTAATAAAAACAAAGTAAAAAAAAAAATCTTATTCATGAGCAGGTGTTAGCCCCGCCCACAAAATGCTAGCCCTGCCCATCTGGCAGTTATTCACACGTTTCTACCTATTCAAAGTAATATGTTGTGAGGTAGGTGGGGCTAGCCTCAGGTGGGCAGGGTTTGAGAAAACTGACTCTCTTATGGCTGAAAACTGCAGATTTGAGCATTAAATACTCTAAAACTACAGAATAAGGGACACAGCGCTGGAAACAGCATCCCTGACACTAGCTTGTGCTGTCCTCAGCAAGGGGGGGGGGGGGGCATAATTATGTGACAGGTTCTCTTTAAGTATTGCCCATGTATTATAATACTCAGCAGTCACTTTTAGTGCTCCACCAAAGGGAGACCATAACTGACTGCATAGAAATGAAGCATCTACAAACTCTGCTAACAGCTGACAGTTAAAAAAAAAAAAAAAAAAAAAAAAGATTTTTTTTTCTTTTTCTTTTATCACTGCTTTTTTTACTAAGAAATGTTTGTCCAACATATTGCAATTGAACAGCATCTGCAAGCTCTGCTGGCAGCTGACGGATACATAATTTTAGATATTTTTTTATCACAGTTATTATTGTGGTATGACCTCCCCCTCCTCCTCCCCCCAAAAAAATAAAAAAAATATTACAGTTAAAAATAAAAAAAGTAGGAATTTGTATTACCTCTGTGAGACATGTTGCAAGAGAAGATGTTTTAACAGATGTATACTGGTATGACAGGCCTTTCTTCCTTCCATTCAGAAAATTGCATGAGGAGCATTAATCCCATTCACTAGTGTAATGCTAATTGGATTTGGTGAGTGAGGTGACCTTTAAAAACCCAACACTAATGTTTATCCACTTTCTGCATACACTTCTTAACGCTAGTCCAAGGCCGATTTACTACTAGGCACAAGAGGGCAAGTGGGTGGCATGTTCTAGGAGGCAAAAAAAAAGTATTTTCTCTGAGGCACAATATACTGCTGTAGTCTACCCCCACCATGTACACACAACCTCACAGGATCAACTAAGATACCATATAGAAGTCTATATACTTCAATCATTAGTAAAACTGTCAACCGGATAAAAAGGCCCTTTGTGATGTCATAGACACTGCTTTGTTATGACACCATCCATGGGGAAAAGTTAGGAATTTTCATTCTTTTTCCTTCCGGACTTCATGAAGATAGGATGGAATGATGTGATGCTAGAGCCCTACTATCTTCAATGCATTCGATATATGTGGTCCACAAAAGGGAGACCAGAATTGACTGCATAGAAATCAAGCACCCCCAAGCTCTGCTAGCAGCTGACCAATACAAATTTTCATATTTTTTTTATCATTGTTATTATTAAATGTTACTAATAAATGTATGTCCATCATCCACAACCTCTGCTGGCAACTGACATTCATATTTTTGGATATTTTTTACCACTGTTATTATTGTGGTATAACTCCAATTAAAAAACATAACAAAAAGCAAAGTATGAATTTGTATTATGTCTGTGAGACATGTTACAAAAGAAGAAAATATTGAAACAGTTGTATCAAGATAGGACGGGCCTTTCCTCCTTCCACTCAGGAAGATGTATGAGTTGTGTTAATGCCATTCATTGGTGTAATGTTAATTGGATTTGGTGAGTGAGGTTACAGTTAAAAATCCAACACTAACGTTTAGCCACTTTCTGGATATGCTTCTTAACGTAAGGTCAAGGCTGTATTTACTAATAGGCACAAGAGGACAAGGGCAACGGCGTGCAGCAGGAGGCGGCATTATCAGTAAGAAAAAGTATTTTCTCTGCTGTAGTCTTTAAATCTGCATAAACACTACCCCCACTGCACATGCAACCTTAAGGGCTCAACTATGTTACTATATAAAATTCTTTATACTTCAGTGATCTTTAATGATCAATCAGACTGTCCTTCTTGTTCCAATATGAATAGAGGACCTTTGTGGGATTGTAGACACAACTCTATGACGGGCTTCATTATGATACGAGTGGCCCATCCACAGGCAAAAAAATAGGAATTTTCACTCATTTTCTTTTTGGAGGAAGGATGGAATGATGTGACGCTACAGCTAGAGACCACCTTTTTCAACGCATTCGATATGTGTACTCCACAAGAGGGAGACCAGGACTGGCGGCATTGAAATCCTAGCTGACAGATATATATTTTGGGATTTTATTTCATTCTTTTTTAGCTCTTATTATTAAATGTTTTCCCAACATATCACACCTAGAACAACATAAGGTATAACCCATAACATTTTACCGAAAATTTATTAACCCCCCCCCCAAAGTATGAATATGTATGACCTCTGTGAGACATGTTGCAAGAGCAAAAAAAAATGGTGGAACAGTTGTATGTAGGTATGACAGGCCTTTCTTCCTTCCATCCAAGAATATACATGAGGTGGCACTATCAGTAAGTGAAAAAAAAGCCTACAGTCATGGCCAAAAGTTTTGAGAATGACACAAATATAATATTTTCACATGATCTGTTGCCCTCTGGTTTTTATGTGTGTTTGTCAGATGTTTTTATCACATACAGAAATACAAGTGCAATCATATTATGATTAACAAAAGCTTTTATTGACAGTTAGAATGAGTTAATGCAGCAAGTCAATATTTGCAGTGTTGACCCTTCTTCTTCAGGACCTCTGCAATTCTCCCTGGCATGCTCTCAATCAACTTCTGGACCAAATCCTGACTGATAGCAGTCCATTCTTGCACAATCAATGCTTGCATTTTGTCACAATTTGTTGGTTTTTGTTTGTCCACCCGTCTCTTGATGATTGACCACAAGTTCTCAATGGGATTAAGATCTGGGGAGTTTCCAGGCCATGGACCCAAAATCTCTATGTTTTGTTCCCTGAGCCATTTAGTTATCACCTTTGCTTTATGGCAAGGTGCTCCATCATGCTGGAAAAGGCATTGTTGATCACCAAACTGCTCTTGGACGGTTGGGAGAAGTTGCTCTTGGAGGACATTCTGGTACCATTCTTTATTCATGGATGTGTTTTTAGGCAAGACTGTTAGAGAGCCGATTCCCTTGGATGAGAAGCAACCCCACACATGAATGGTTTCTGGATGCTTTACAGTTGGCATGAGACAAGACTGGTGGTATTGCTCACCTTGTCTTCTCCGAACAAACTGTTTTCCAGATGTTCCAAACATTCGGAAAGGGGATTTATCAGAGAAAATGACTTTACCCCAGTCCTCAGCAGTCCACTCCCTGTACCTTTGGCAGAGTATCAGTCTGTCCCTGATGTTTTTACTGGAGAGAAGTGGCTTCTTTGCTGCCCTCCTTGACACCAGGCCTTGCTCCATGAGTCTCCGCCTCACAGTGCGTGCAGATGCACTCACACCTGCCTGCTGCCATTCCTGAGCAAGCTCTGCACTGCTTGTAGCCCGATTCCGAAGCTGAAACTCTTTTAAGAGACGGTCCTGGCGCTTACTGGTCTTTCTTGGGCGCCCTAGAGCCTTTTTGGCAACAATGGAACCTCTCTCCTTGAATTCCTTGATGATGCGATAGATTGTTGACTGAGGTGCAATCTTTCTAGCTGCGATACTCTTCCCTGTTAGGCCAGTTTTGTGCAGTGCAATGATGACTGCACATGTTTCTTTAGAGATAACCATGGTTAACAGAAGAGAAACAATGATGCCAAGCACCAGCCTCCTTTTAAAGTGTCCAGTGGTGTGATTCTTACTTAATCATGACAGATTGATCTCCATGGAGCAATCACTGAAATGATGTTAGCTGGTCCTTTTAAGGCAGGCCTGCAATGAAGTTGAAATGTGTTTTGGGGGGAAAGTTCATTTTCTAGGCAACTATTGACTTTGCAATTAATTGCTGTTAAGCTGATCACTCTTTATAACATTCTGGAGTATATGCAAATTGCCATTATAAAACCTGATGCAGTAGACTGTGTAAAAATTAACATTTGTATCATTCTCAAAACTTTTGGCCATGACTGTAGCCTTTTCTCGATGAGCCACAAGGCACTTCTATAGTTTTTACATCTGCATAATCATGACCCCCCACTCTGCACACACAACCTCACAGGCTTGGCTATGCTGCCACATGAAAGTCAATAACCTTCAATGATCTTTAATGATCATTCAGACTGTCATGCTTGTTCCAATAGGAATAGGGGTGCTTTGTGAGGTCATAGACACAACTCTATGACAGGTTTCATTATGACACGATTGGTCCATCCACAACGGAAAAAAAGGAATTTTCACTCATTTTCCTTTTGGACTTCATGAAGGAAGACTGGAATGATGTGGATCTCCAGCTATGGAGACCTGCTTCTTCAAAGCAGTCATTTTTTTTACGTTCCACCAGAAGCAGATCATGACTGACTGCATAGAAATTTATCATCCACAAGCTCTGCTGGCATCTGCCAGATAAAAAAATGTTAGATGATGAGACAGATGAGGTTTAACACAGATCAATGCAGGGTTATGCACATGGGGAGGAAAAATCCATTTCATGATTACATGTTAAACGGAAAAACGCTGGGTAAAAGTGACATGGAGAAGGACTTGGGAATCCTGGTGCACAGTAAACTTAACTGTAGCAGCCAGTGTTAGTGAGCAGCAGCCAAGGCAAATAGGATCATGAGTTGTATTAAAAGGGGCATAGATGCACATGATGGGAACATTATTCTCCCACTATACAAGTCACTGGTTAGACCACACATGGAATATTGTGTACAGTTTTGGGCACCAGTGCACAGGAAAGACATTGTAGAGCTTGAACAGGTACAAAGGCGGGCAACAAAAATAATAAAAGGACTGGGTGGACTGCAATACCCAGAAAGATTAGCAAGATTAGGATTATTTACTTTAGAGCAAAGACGGCTTCGGGGGGGACATAATAAATATGTTTAAATATATTAAGGGCCAATATAGAGATCTCGCTAAAGATTTATTTATACCCAGGACTGTATCAAGAACAAGGGGGCATCCTCTACGTCTTGAGGAAAGGAAGTTTCTACATAAACATGGAGAGGGATTCTTTACTGTTAGAGCAGTGAGACTGTGGAACTCTCTGCCAGAGGAAATTGCCATGGTGAATTCAATGACAGAGTTCAAAAAGGGTTTGAATGCATTTCTGGAGCGTGATAATATAACCAGTTATAGTGACTAGGATTGCTAACACTTTAGCAAAATAGGCTGAACTGGATGATCGTATGTCTTTTTTTCGGCCTAACAAACTATGTAACTAAAAAATATCCCAAAAAATTGTATCACTGTTATTAGTTTGTTCAACATATTACAATTAGAATAACCTGGTATGACCTCCAACATTTTACCAAAATTAAAAAAACAAAAACAAAGTATGAATTTGTATTACCTCTGTGAGACATGTTGCAAGAGAAAAAAAATGATGGAACACTTTTACCTAGGTAGGACAGGCCTTTCTTCCTTCCATCCAGGAAGATGCATGAGGTGTGTCAGAGGCGCAACTTAAAGCTCCTGGGCCCCAGTGAAAAATCCATAAAAGGGCCCCCACCTACCATGTGCCAATTGTAATACTGGTATCTTCTTATGTGGTAGAGGGGTCTTGGGCCCCTTAAGGCTCCAGGGCCTGGTAGCGATCACTACCTCTGCACCTCCTATAGCTATGCCCCTGAGGTGTGTTAATCCTATTCATTGGTGTTAAAGAGAACCTGTCTCATAGATTATGCCCCCCCTTGCTGAGGACAGCACAAGCTAATGTCAGACCTGCTGTTTCCAGCACTGTGTCCCTTATTCTCTAAAATGCAGCAGTTTTAGAGCATGTAATGCTCAAATTTTATTCATGAGCAGGTGTTAGCCCCTCCCATCAAATGCTAGCCACGCCCACCGGTAGTTATTCACATGTTTCTACCTATTCAAAGTAATAGATTAATCCGTTGAGGTGGGCGGGGCTAGCCTGGGTTGGGGCGTGAAAAAAACTGAATCTTTTCATGACTCTTCTGGCTGAAAACTGCAGATTTGAGCATTAAATACTCTAAAACTCCTGCATCTTACAGAATAAGGGACACAGCGCTGGAAAGAGCATGTCTGACACTAGCTTGTGCTGTCCTCAGCAAGGGGGGCATAAACTGTGAGACAGTTCTCTTTAAGGCTAATTGGATTTAGTGCATACACTTCTTAACACGGGACAAACGGTGACATGTATGTACAGGGCTGTGGCAGTGTTCTGGTGTCTTTTAAGGCCAAAAACTGTCACAACCCTGTTCTCTAGATGTAGGTGGAGGCGCTCTCCAAAATTAGGTGCATTATGAGGCGTCCACGGCACTTTGTAATGCCACAACTGTGTGATTCTACACATTTATGACTGGCGGCAAAATTAGGCGCATTACTGCTGGAACAGCTATGAGCTATGAGCCACAATGCACTTCTGTAGCTTAGAAATCTGACAGAGTTGATTACACTGAGTGCTACACGGAGTGGAGTTAACAAGTCAGAGTTGTCTGTGTTCAGTGCCACTATGTGGATTGTGTGGCTGCTTATAGATTGTAGCCGGTTCTTTTCTCTTGCAGCTTGTTTTAGAACTACTTTCACAGTAAACTAGTTGAACCCTTTAAGGTCTAAGTATAAGTCTAAGTCTTAAGGATCAAGCCCTTTTTTCAAATCTGACATGTGTTGCTTTATCAGAGAATAACTTTTTAATACTTTTACCCATCTGTCTGATTCAGAGATTGTTTTCTCATGACACAATGTCCTTTAAATTAGCAATTAATTTTGGTAGAAACAATTCTTATGTGTAAAAATATTTAAAATTTTTTGAAAATGTGGAAAAATTTGCCATTTTTAAAGTTTAAAACTTTCTGCGTGTAAGACAGATAGTCATAGCCAAAGCAATAGTAAATAAGGAACATCTACCATAAGTCTACGTTTTGTTGGCATCATTTTTTAAACAATCTTTTAATTTTTTAGGACATAAGGGGGCTCTTAAATGTTGTAGCAAATTAACATTTTCAAGAGTATAGAATTTTTAAGGTCCACTACAGTTGTGACGTGGCTTTTAGGGGCCCTTATGTTAGACACCCCCATAAATTACTCCATCTAAGAAACTGCACCCCTTGATGTATTCCAAATACTTAGAAAGTTTGTTAACCTTTTAGGTGTTTCACAGAAATTAAAGCAAAGAAGATGACATTTCAAAATTTCCCTTTTTTTTGCAGATTTTCAATTTCTATCCATTATGTACTGGAACACAGTAAATAGTAACAGGAAAATACAACTCAATTTTGATTCCCTTGATTCTGCTGCTTTTAAACATATACTATATGTGGCCCTAGTGCACTATTTGACTCAACCACAAGTCTCAGAATACGAGCACCTTTTGGATTTTGAGGTCTCATTTTCATTAGGCTACATTTTAGGCACCATTACAGTTTTGCGGACACCCTAAGGTGCTAAAACTTAAGAAACTCCTCTAAAATGACCTAATTTGGGAAACTACATCCCTTATGCAATATATCCTGTAGTGAGTAGTCTTTAACATTAGGCTGTGAAAATAACAAATTATATTTTTTCCAATAATCTGCAATTTTAGCTGAAAATGTTTAATTTTACAAGGAATCTTGGAAAATAAGACACCTCAAAATTTATTCCACAATTTCTTCAAAGTTCGTCAACACCCTATACAGTATGTGGGCGCAAACTGCTGCTTGGGTGCATGGCAGGACATACAGGGGAGGGAGCGCTATTTGGCTTTTGGAACGCAGATTTTGGTGGGTGCCAGGTCACATTTGCAAAGTCCCCAAAGTACCAGAACAGGTGAGACCTTCCAGAAGTCATCCCATCTTGATTCAACACCCCACAGGGATCTCATCTAGGGGTGTATTGTGCAATTTGGGCGCACAGATGTTCCATAGTTTTTTTTAGCTTAGGGCCTGGTAATTCACAAAAAAAACATACCTGCAGTTCTGCCATATTTTTTTTTGGGGGGGGGGGGGTTTAATTCATGGAAGCAATCTTGGTAGTGTTTTATTTTTTTTTTTTTCTGGGGTCACTGTGGGGCATAATTTAGTCTGAGAGCCATAACTTTTTTTTTTTACCAACATGTTTTTATGAATTTTATATTTTTAACAGCAAATATAAACCAAGAAAGGTTGAGTACAATAGAATAAAGCAGATGATCCCCCTCCCCTGCATGCATGACGAATATTATGCTCTCAGTGAGTAAAGAATACAGATATGAAAATCACATTTCAACAAAGTTAATATCAACCTGACATAGGTGAGTGACTGGAGGTTGTCCAGCATGTCCATTTACGGCATCATAACATCCATTAGAAGCAATTAGCAATAACAACATGTAAACGTTGAATTTGGGTAAAGCAAAGAAGTTGTAGTCCTTGTACTAAGTATGAGAAGGGGAGAGGAAGCATAAGAGGTGTCACCCTGCAATGCGACTTAATGAGTGAGCTCAGTTATCAGGAAGTACCGTGCCTTTATGGGGCATGGTGCCACAACCATAAGGCAGGGTTAATCTCCTGAGTTCAGTTGGTTGCATCCAGAGGAGACCCCAATGACTTTGAGAGAAGATATAAAGTAACGTAGGAGTAAGGTAATGAGGGAGAGTAGGGAAGAAGCCCAGGTGGGTGGGGGGGACTTGTCTGGCACACCCGAGAGAGAGAGATCTACCACCATTCAAGAGGACGACAGCACCACTTGATAAAGGAAAGGCTCACCAATTAGGGTCGTCAACCTTAATTTGATATTCCAAATACCAGGTAGTAAGGCTGAAACACTGTTTGAGTTTTGATCGAATATGGGCTGGGAGTAACATAATGAAGTTTTTCCATGGGATATAGAATTGTTAGCCTTTTTGTTCTTTGTAGAGGGAGGTGTCCACCCAATCCATCCGGAACAGGCGAGACATTTTTTCCAGAAAGAGCTTGTGTGTCGGGGGTGAGGGATGGATCCAGCAGTGTACTATGGATTTTTTGCTGCTGCTGATATGTAAAAGAGTATTTTCTTTTGATGTCTGGAGAGGATGGTGGACCTGGTAGGAAGAAGGCCAAATATGCACCATTCAGGAGAGTCAGGGCAGAACGGTAGTAAGTAAGTGATCGTAAAGGAGCGCATTCGAGAGCAAAATGATTTGATTTGGGGGCAGGACCAGAGACAGTGTGCAAGGTCAAATAGTCTCAAAAAAAATTGGAATCTCGCAAGAGAACAGAGAGTGACTTTTGATCACTATATTTACTATTTCGCCATAGGCAAACCTAAACGCTATCAGTTCTCTATCTATAAAACACTAAAACATAACTTTTATTATGTATAACTCTTAACCTCTATACGCACTATTTAAAAACCTGATTTCTAACCTCACCATTTAACCCTTTCTACTTCTGAAGTAGTGTACAGTACAATGGAGTATATATTCCCAAATGAATATGCATATTAGACATGGAGGTGAAGGGGTTTATGGGAGTTGATAAAGCTGGTAGTGTGCTGTGGAATGTAATATCTATTCTGCTTAGTCTGTTCTAGATGTGCCACGCAGAGGCAATAATATGAGAGAAATTGGACGGAAGTCCATCACAGTCAGGGCAGAAATGTCCATTGATACAGTACGTGGGCACGGGCAGCATGGTAAGATAGGGCGCAAGCCCGTTATGGAGATGGTGAACTTGTCTGAGGTTTGTTGTTTATGGGAGCATGGTGGCAGCAGTAGCAGCACATATTATTAGTGTGCGTGAAGGAGAGTGGAAGGGGGAGTGGGTTTTGTGGATTCTCTGATGGCTAATTGGTGAGCACCTGAATAGGGTGTGTACCTAACATGATATAAAGGAAATGAGCTTAGACCACATGGGACCGGACCTCTAACCCCTGATGAAGCCAGTTTAGCTGGTGAAACATGTTGGGGAGGTCAGGCATGACGTTTTAAATTGTGATTTCTCACCTCTGTTTACAAGTGACACCCTCTGCAGCGGGTGTCACAAGGGGGCCTTATTTGTTTTGTGTCCATTAGATTAGGGACGACTGCCCAAGTAGGAGGCTTGGGATCCCTTACTGGAGTTAGTAAATTGCTGTATATATAAGGCTTTCCTGTTAATAGGTGGTGCTCCACCAGACTTGATAAAATAAAAGGAGATATTCTTTCCTTCAGAAGTAGAAAGGGTTAAATGGTGAGGTTAGAAATCAGGTTTTTAAATAGTGTGTATAGAGGTTAAGAGTTATACATAATAAAAGTTACGTTTTAGTGTTTTATAGATAGAGAACTGATAGAGTTTAAGTGTGCCTATGGCAAAATAGTAAATATAGTGTGCAAGGTCTGCACGGGGAGAGGAACACTTGGGACAGGTATGTGTGGGAGATGTTTCCATCAGATAACCCCTGTGCGGGGAGACATATGCCCTGTGTGCAATGCGGAATGCTGTCTCCCAGTTGCACATTGAGGGAATGAATTTCGCTGCCTGGGTTAGGGAAGCTAGGATGTCCCCCGGTGAGATGGATTCGATAGAGGTTGCCCAGGAGGCCAGGCCTTGTATTTTGGTGGCGTAATCTAGTGGAGAGCTGAGGGAGCCGTAGTAACGTGTAATTTGACCCTTAGACTAGTGGGTGGGTAATGTCAATGAAACAATGTGGTCATCCCAATCCCGGTCAGTGAGTTGTTTGAGGGCTTCATGCATATAACTTCATGCCTGCAGGTAATAAAACGGGTGTGGGCCAGTGGATGGAAACCGCAACTTAGCTTCGTTGAAAGGAAGAGGTTTTTTCATAGTCGGGTCAATTAGGTCACCTATTTTCTAAATCCCTCCCCCCCCGGCGCCGCCAAGAGGAGAAGCTACCATGTGCCCCGCCCACCGACCCCCTGAAAGGTGGGATTCCCTAGGAAGGGAAGTAAAAGTGAGTGTCTTGGGTTAAGCCCCTGAAGTTGCCTCACCTTAGTCCACACTTTCCAGGAAGTGATGACAAGGGGATTAGATTTAAGGTGTGACGGTATGTCCAAGAATGGTAGATGTAGGAGACTAATTAATGACATGTCAGGCACTAATTGTTGATCTATTTTGGTATTAGTGTATAGTGAGGTGTTGAGCAGCCAATCCCCTATGATCCTGAGTTGAGTCGCTAAGTTATAATGTTGCAAGTGCGGAAAGTTAATACCCCCGTTTTTCTTATGCTGATGGAGGACCTTCATGGCCACACAAGGTCTGCGGTTATTCCATATAAATTTAAGAACGTAAGAGTTAATTTTATGTATGTCTCTGGGTTTGAGGTATATTGAAAGTGATTGGAGAATGTAGCAGAGCTTGGGGAATATTATTAATTTGATGATATTAGCTCTTCCCAAGGGAGAGAGTGTGAGATTTTTCCAAGTGTTGAAGCGGGACTTGAGGGAGCGCATGAACGGTCTTATATTAGAGAGAGGTTGAGAGAGAGTAGAGAGAGGTTGCTTTTTTGATAATTCGGATCCCTAGGTACGTGAGAGAGTCTGCCTGCCATTTAAACGAGGTTGGAGTCGATCTACCCTTGAGAAGAAGAGCTTCAGATTTGTGTTTGTTAACCTTGAAACCCGACAACGTCCCTTATTTTTGAATGTTAGCTAAGATGGATGGTAGACACTCAGCTGGGTTGGACATGTATAATAAAAGATCATCGCAAATGCTGATAGTTTGATTTCTTGGGAACCCAAGATGCTGGTGAAAGGGGTCACGGTTTCAAGGTGACGAATAAGTGGGTCTGTCGAAAGATTAAAAATAAGTGGGGAAAGTGGGCAGCCCTGGCGTGTGCCTCTTTGGATTGGAATTGGACTGGAGTTAAGACCGTTCACCATAAGAGTGGTGGTAGAATGTGTCTAGTTATGGTGTAGGAAGTTGAGAAAGACATTCCCGAAGCCGCGGATGTGTTGAGGAATCTCCACGATACTGAGTCGAAGGCCTTTTCGGCATCTAAACTCAGCAACATGGAGATGGGCCATTGACGGTCATGAAATTGGTTAGTGGCTGCTATCGCTGTGCGAATGCCAACCGTGGAATGTTTGTTATGTAAGAAACCTAGTTGTGAGGGTGTTAGGAGAGGGCCTATGATTGCTTGTAACCGATCCGCAATGATTTTAGTTAGGAGTTTGTAGTCTTGATTAAGAAGGGATATAGGGAGGTAGGACTGGGGTAAGGTTGGGTCCCTCTGCGACTTCGGGATGAGTATAGTTCGGGATTCGTAAAATTCTGCAGAGTCTATGTGACCTTTGTATATTGCGTTGAGATATGTGGCTAAAGGGGTGGTGATAACGGGCGTTTATGGGCCTGGCGTTTTGTGGTGAGGGAGACGGGCGAGCGCATGGCAGACCTCCGTTTCCGAGATGTCGACCTTCAAAGCCAGATAGGCTTCAGATGATGCTGTTGAGGGACCAAGTGCCTGTGGAGTCGTAAGGGCGTGTATGGAAATATCTGAAAAGTATTGAGCAAATATGGGCTGAATATGTTTGGTCTCCGATGTATTCGTTTTTGTTGCTGGGTCTTGTAGAGTCAGGATATGAGATTTGGTTTTCCTGCCTTAGCAAGCAAGGATCCTATCCTATTGCCCCATTTAAAATATTTGTTCCGTTGGGCCTCCACGTCCCATTTGGCTTGGCCTTGCAAGAAACTATCCAATAAAGATTTTGTCGAGTTATATCTATCCCTATTTTCTTGGGTAGATGCAGCCGTATAGTTGCGATGGGCCAGTGTGAAGTCCGGGGTGAGGGCAGAGAATTTTTTGTGTGTTTCCCTTTTTTTAAAATGTAGGTAGGAGATTATATGGCCTCTCATAACAGATTTTGAAGTTGGCCAATAGAGGCTAATGTCTTCTATGTGCTCTACGTTATCATCTTGGAAGTTGGACCAATAGGTTGTGAGATAGTTTTTAAAGTCCTCTGATTGGACCAAATATGATTGAAGTTTCCAATGAAACGAGCGTAGGGGAATGGTTTGGCTTGATAGATTGAACGTTACTGGGGTGTGATCAGAAATCAATATGTTTTCTATCGTGGCTCTGTGGATAGAGTGGAAACTGTGTGTTGGGGTTAGGAAAAGATCAATTCTGGAGTGGCTCTTATGGACCGCAGAATAAAAGGTGTAGTCCTTAGCGGAAAGATTTAAGGTGCGCCAGTGGTCACATAGGGAGATTGATCACAGGGGGGAACCAAAAAGCCCTGGTAGATCCGGTTTTTGGGAGTTACTTCTAGATCTGGCTGCGGGGTCAATTGAAGCTTCCCCCAAAAAAAGTGTGGAACTTTTAAAAGGTAAGAATTGAAAAGGGGGGAGCAAAAGTTGGCTTTGGGGTTTTGGGGGCATAGGGTTTCCCAGGGAATATCTGGTCCCCCCTGGGTACATCTAGAAAAGAATCGACCGGGGGATCCGCTGTAATCTGGATTTTGGGGAAAGGTACTGTGGGTCCCCAAAACCCCACAGTTTTGGGAAGGTAGGAGGCATGTACAGCTCTAAACCCAGAACCCCTCGAAATCTCTGATTTTCCCCGCCCCAGTTTTTTCCTAAAGGAAATACCTCCCCCCCCCAGCCTCTTCGGGTGAGTTAATTTTTTTTCGTTTAAGGGTGTGTTTAACCCCCACTTTCCTGTACGAAATGTAAAAGGGGTTTTGGGGTGTGGTGGGCTGCTGGGGGGGAAGAGGCGCGGAAAATATGCCGTTTTGGAGACGAGAAGGGGGCCCTTGTCCCCAGCCGGGGCCCCCACAATGTGGATCTCCTCAGGCAGCCAGACACCACCCACAGAAGGGGCAAATAAGTTCCCTGGGGGAAGGAACCAAAAAAGGGGGAAAAAAAGAAAAAAAAGAAAAAAGAACAATTTGCAAAACCAACATTACATTTTTGAAGGGTGGGCCGTATTAGGCGCAGGGGAATTATATACAAATTAGTCCGTTTTTGCGGAAACCCGCTTGGCGGGGGTTCACAAGTTTTCAAATATGCTGGTCTTGCCGTTGGCTGTTACCCGTAAGCGAGCCGGGTAGAGGATGGAAAAGGCATTGCTTCAAGTACACATAGTGGGGTGAACCTTTTTTTTTAAAGGGGTTTCTGCCCCCGAGAAGTCCTGGAAAAATGAGTATGGCTTTCCTTTACGGGGAGAGTCGTTTATTGTGGGAGGCCTTCACACGCTTTCCCTTTACGGGCCCTTTGCGACTCGCATACCCGGCGAGGGTTCAATCTCTCTCCCTCCAAAGTGGGCCCCGCGGGGACGCTTTCTATGTATAAGGGGTCTGGTGGTAGGTCTAGACAGAGCTAATGCAAGATCCTTGCCCAGATAAAGTGGGAGCTCCTCAGCCGACACATTTTCCAGGATTCCAACAAAACGCAGATTGTTGCGATCTTCGCGATTTTCAAGGTCTTCCATTTGTTCGAAATGAAAGGGTTTGGGTTTGGTTCAGGAATATGTTTTCCCCGAGCGGAGTAGATTCCAGGGGGCGGGTTTTCTGGGAGAGCTGAGTTTTTTGGATCCTGAATCTATCGATTCTTTTTGCAAGAATGGGGTATAAAGGAAGACCTCCTGTGCCACGGATACCGCCTGGTCAGTTTCAGATGATTGGGAGGCCGCAGGACTATTAGGAGGAGATAGATTAGGGGGTGTGATGTCATTGGTGCTGAGAAGGAGTTGTGATCCCCCTGTCGTTGTGGGTTTAGGAGAGTTAGATTCGACATATTTTTGTCCTTTTGTGACTGTCCTTTGGGCATGACAGACGGAGAGGAATGTGGGACTTGAGAGAGCTTCTTTTTGCGTTGTGTTAGTGGTTTGTATGAGTTATGTAGAAATTTGTCGATTGCTGGGAGAGGAGAGAGAGAGATGGCAGCCGGCGCTTTTGTTAGACACAATGCCCCTCGTGGTGGATTTTTACTTGTACATGTAAGGAGTGTAATAGGTTTGGGACTTGAGATCTAACTTAGGTTGGGGCTGACAGAGCCAGCAGATAGGGGCGCAGTGAATTGACTGTCCGCTAGATGTCGGTGTTGTGCGTGAGTTATATTAGTGCGACCTGGTGAATAGTAATAAGTGGAGATGCAGCAGGCGTCCACCAGGTGGTGCTGTGGTTCAGCAAATAACGGACGAGTCATTAAAAATGGTGATGTTCCTCAAAGCCTTTGACTCCTAGCAGGAGAGAGATTATTATTGGTCAGGTGGATGAACCCTCTGTGATGATGACAGTGCTGTGAGACTATGTTGCAGGGTGCTGCAGAACAGGTTGCTGTGAGAAGTGTGGGGTGGTCCAAGATGGCGGCTATTCCTAGTGTGGCCGCGACTGGAGAGTGAGGAGGTGACGGACCTGCTCCCACAGCAGATACAGAGCGCGGAAGGGGAGGGTAGATATTCTGTCTCAGGTGAGTTGTGTAGCGCTGCTTGGTGAGTTAATATTGGGCAGGTTGCAGTGAGAGAGACTGGACAGTTCGAACTTGATGTTTGTCCCACTTTTATGGCAGCTGGAGAATGAGGAATTACTGAAGCACAGATATGCCGTTCGGCAGTACCTTGCTATCAAGGATAGTTTTTAGAGCAGTAGGGCACCCTGTGAAGAGTCAGTACCTACGGCAGATGCAGGGTGGGAGATGTGGCCGTTAAAGATGTATATTGGTTTCAGTAGGGTTATTAAGAGATGGCTACCATTCCCGCCCAAAAGTACAGTGGAGCGGGGGGGGTGGCAAGATGGTCGCGATTCCCGCCACCAGGAGGAGAGCCGTTGGGGGGGAGCGGATGGCCGGGAAGTGTCCCGTAATACCCCGCGGGGTTTTTTCGGGCCCCGGGAAACCCCTTATGCAGATTTTTCCTGCCCCCCTGAGGCCCCCTGCTTATGGGGTGAGTATGCCGCGGTCTTCAGCAGATTTCTGTCCACGTCATAGTGCTCAGCAGGTGTATGGAGGTGCTGGATCCTGGCGGTGATTTTCAGGGAAACGGGGCCGGGAAATCTGTCCCCACTGCGTTCTTGTTTTTGGGAGGAGCTTTGGGGAGGCACGGGTTTTAGTGCGGTCTTCCCCGGCGAATGCAGGGCCTCCGCGATGTGCAGCTGTGAGGAGCAGGAAGAGGCGCGGGCTGGTTCTCTCACTGCAGCGCGCGGCACAGAGAGCGGGGTCACAGAACAACATCCATAACTTTTTAATGTTTCTTCTGTGTACAGAGCTGTGTAGGGGCTTGTTTTTCCCGTGTTGAGTTGACGTTTTTACTGGTATAAGTTTTGGGGGACACATGACTTTTTGTTTGCTCTTGAATCCGTTTTAGGGATGCAGGAAAATACGAAAATCCCGGTAGTTTTTTTTACTTTTATAGCACTCATCGTGCAGTAAGAACCCGGGCAAATAGGGCTGCCCAGGGCGGTTTGCTAGGTTTGTAAATGCCTTTTAGTAGGTAAAAATTTAAAAAAAAAAAACCATTGCCCCTCGGCGTGTCAGTCTGCGTCAGGGTGCTACTCTTTGGCCTTTTTCTAGGCTTTTAAAAAAAAACAGCCAGGTTTTGGGGTTTGGGGCCCAGGACAGTCACTAGTGTGGGCGGCGTTACTGTTGTCACTTGATGGCAACACCTGCACAACCTACTGTACTTGTCTATTGTATGCACATCTTGAGGACCTGCATACAAGTGAAATAATCAACATGGTAGTAAACACAGGCCTATTTTTTTTTTTACCAGGCCTGTGAAACAAAGGGCGGTAGCTGCCAGCAGGCCCCTATTGTTTCACAGCTTGGCTGGGCCCTGTCCTGCACTACCAGCTGTACTGTCATAAATGCAGCCCAGGTCCTTAGTACGTAGAACATATTTTAATATTTGGCATCCTGGATAGCATATAAAAAAAGAAAACACAAAAAACAACACCTCATACGTTAGTTGATATGACATGTGATAGAATATAGTAGTATACCCGGGGTATTAAAAAGCCAGTAAAAAGCACCACAGTCATCACACCTTTTTTATTTGCAACACTTTCAATATCTGTAGATTAAAGCATTCGAATGCTCAGTGCTTGGTCAGAATTCTATTTTTAAAAGTGTTTTACTACAAATGCAGTTCATGTCGTGCTTGTCCTTTCTTCAGCTTCAGTGTCTTCAAATGGGGGCATTTATAATTTGTTTGAACTGTAGGCTCGTCATCCTCATCATGCCTTTCCCCAGAGAATGCTCACTCCCTAGCCTCTAATAAAAAAAAAGTAAGTCCAAAGTTTTTTGGTGCTTTTTCAATTAATACCCCGAAAGTTTTGGTTCAGTTTTAACTGCCCCTTAACACAATTAATTTTGCCCTTTCATTACCAAAGGCAAAAGGCTTCTTTCATTTAAATCTAAACGGTTTTGGAATGTGACGTCCCGCCCCCAAAGCGGCCCCCCAATAAAAAAACAACCTTTCCCGGGCAGCCCCCAAAACCCCGGGGCAAAACCCAAAGATGCCCCCTCGCCCTCAGATCTCAGAGGAGAGTAAACAACCCGCTGACTCCTGGGACGCTTCACCGCCACACACTCCCGGTGAGAGACCCTGCCACATGATAGACTGTAAAACTCTGGCACTGGAAGTGGCCAGGCACATTGACCCTGATCTCCAGGAAACCCTGGAATCAACGCTGCAGGCATCCCTGAGTAAAATCCATCAGGACCTCAACCTCCCCAGCTCCCGTTTAGAGGCACTGGAACATAGGGTGCAACAACTAGAGACTGATAATGATACCCTGCAGTCCAGACTAGCATCCTCAGAAAGATCTCATGCAGCCCTGTACGACCGCCTGGAAGACCTGGAGAATCGCCCCATAAGGAGTAACCTGAGGCTGGCTGGGCTCCCAGAGTCGGTTAAACCAGCGGAGCTCCAGGATCAATTTCAGACAGCCCTCCCTTTGGCATTGGGCATTGACAGAAGCTGCAGGGTGGAGTGGGCACACTGGATCGGGACCGACCTGGCCCTAAGAGAAGAAGTGGGAGAGCAACAGAGACACAGAGCATGCACGGCAAAAGAAAAATATTTGGACTACAACGACAAACAGGACATTCTCCGCGCGTATCGCAAAATGAGCTCTCCCCTGCTCCTGGATGGTCCACTTCTCCGTGGAGATGTCCAGACGTAGGAGGGCTTTCAGCAAGATATGTACTTTGTTATTCAACAAAAGAATTCGCTTTCGACTAATGTACCCGGCACTTCTGAGGGTCTCCATTCCGAATTCTGCACCCAGAACCTACACCTCGGCGTATGCGGCGGAAGAAGACCTCCAGATCATCCTGGGTTCTGTCCTGTCCACCCCTGCCACAGCATCAGCGGGGAAAAGACCTGGTTCGATCTCTTCTCCACGAGCCCTACCCTCCTCTTCTCCCCCTCTCCCCCAAGGAGAAGTGCTCCCCGAATCAACGCTGTTCACTGGATCCCATGACGATACCGTTCTCCTGAGCCTTCCCGGGGGAAGAGATGAGACTACCCGTGCTTGAAGGTCGTGAGTAACCTCTAACCCCCTTGATTTGCCTGGTTGCTGTCCGCTGCACTCCAGAGCCTTAAATATGATGGAGCCTGTCCTCTAAACCTGACCGGGCTGATAGCTCCAATTTTGACCTTCTTTGACTGCTTCACAAGTTTAGAACTGCTTATGTTATTTCAGGATATGCTCTTTGTGTTGGGAGAGAGAAGCTTCCCCTCTGTCTGGTGTGGGGAACTCGAGGCACTCACAAATATGCCTTATGCTCCCCCCTCAGATTCTCCATACGCCATAAAAAAGCGAAGTCCCCGTACGCGTAAGGAGAGGCGGCTTACTATCCCGACGGTCTCTTTGCGTTTTTGAGTATGTTCTCGTATTTCTTGTTCTACTGTTTGAGCTGTATTATATTTCCAATACCCTCTGTTATGGTTTTACCTTATGGGAGTCCCGTCGGCCGATGGAAATCTTCCCGTCTTTATACCCGCACCCGGGCACCCTCTTTAGGAGGAACGCCCCCTTTTATGTACCCACACACCCCCGCCCACCATGAGAATTGTCTCTTGGAATATCAAGGGGCTTCGCTCCCCAAATAAGCGGACCAAGATCATCCGTCACCTAAAAAACCCCACCCCGATATCGTCTTTCTTCAGGAGATCCACCTGAACCAGGAAGATTTTTTCCGCACGGGGAAACTATGGGTGGGCCAGTTATTTGGTTCCTCGGTGAGGGGAGGGATGGCCGTTCATTCATAAGAACTTCCTTTCACTTTAGATTCCCACGAGTTGGACGGAGAGGGTAGGGTATCTCATCTGGTTATCAGGGTACTCAAATGAGTCTTTACAACATTTACGGACCCAATACTCAAAGTGGTCCCTTTTTCGCTGACTTGGCCAACCAAATCCATGGCGACGCCAAATCAACCAAAATTATTGGGGGCGATCTTAATGTGGTATTAGAGTTCTTGAAAGAAAGAGAGACACCTGCCCGAGGCTTGCGCCCTTGGATGCTTGTGCACCTAACGCTGGCACTCTCAGGACATTCCTTCAACTGACAGGAACCCACGATACCTGGAGAGACCTCCACCCAGATGGCAGGGACTATT
Source organism: Phyllomedusa bahiana (assembly GCA_025379985.1). NCBI lineage: Eukaryota > Metazoa > Chordata > Amphibia > Anura > Hylidae > Phyllomedusa > Phyllomedusa bahiana. The sequence goes on along the minus strand of JAODAL010048062.1, from coordinate 319 downwards.
CTTTCTACTCTCATGCCCAGGGATTGTGGTCCAGACTGGTCTATATCCTCACTTCCCGAGACCTTGCCAGAAGGTTGGTGGCCTCTGAAATTCTGGACTTGGTCATCTCTGACCACGCTCCTGTATCAGTGGAAATTGCGGACACCTATCCCAAGGGTACCGATTTTGTTTGGAAATTCCCCTCTTATTTGACAAAAACTGACACGTTTGCCGAATTGATCCTCATGCTAGGGAAAAAATTCCTTCCTGACTCCAATCTGGCAATCAGAATAAATCCCTGGATCAACGACCCCCCCAGAATCCATCACTATAACTTTTA